>BQKN01059622.1:0-24288 GCA_022839385.1 Asparagus kiusianus
ATCAAAGTGACTTTGAGCACTTGTTATATGATAAATGTGAAGATTAACAATCATGTTACCAAAGGACAGTTTCATTTAACTAATTTTACAACTGATTAGAGCATTAGAAGTTGCTAAGAATGATATTCCTAAAATAATAGGTATATGACATTTGGGATTGGAAACATGCTTTATTTTCGAGATTATAAAATCATCAGGAAAAATAACCTCTCTAACCTTGGTTAGAAAATCCTCTATTTCTCCCTTGGGTATTTCATGAATCTATCAACTAATTGAATGATACATCTAGTAGGTTTTAATCACTTATTGTAAAACCCTAAAAATTTGAAAAATAATTTTTAAATGAATCTTATTATGGTTAGTGACTATTCTGGGATGAATGGATTAGATTGGAATCGATTTGAGATTGATTCGTAGTTTCAACCTCGGTATCACGAGTCTGCTGAAAATTGTAACTATTTTATTTTTTTATAATTTTTCTGTTGATCAGATGAGCATGAGGTTTGTGCAATTGCTCTTAGTATGTCGAGACTATGCTATGGGTCAAGTTCCGTTGCGTTCTGATGACGAAGACTGAACCCTACACACACACACATGCGCACGCACACACACACTAATATGTAAAAAATTGTTGATTTTTGATCTGTCTTCGGGTCGGTCAACTGATTAGACAAATCAGTCGACCAATTGGACTTCAGGAACTTGGGTTCGGGTCGGGTCGGTCCTATATATATTTTTAATATATAAAAACCAGAATTTTCTCTCTCTCTCTCTCCCCCTCATCTCTCATGTTCAGCAGCAGCCACCCCTCTCTCTAAACCCTAATTTCTCAGTTTCTTTTTTATTAGAGAAATTTTGTGAAGCAAACTTCTTGAGGAGAAGTAAGGCTACAACTTTTGTGAAGAAGGATCGAGTTTTTCTCACATTTGAGGGATGAAAACCTCTTCTCAAGGCAAGTTCATCTTCTCCAAACCCATCCTATTTTTCCTTTGTTTTTATTGGATTAAAATCATGCTTAGGGTTATTACATCCCCTCTAATCGATGTTTGTGGTTTTATGTATCAAGTAAATCCTACATACCCTAATTAAAAATTAAAACATGATTTATTTTTGAGTAAAATTTGATTTTATGATATATCTACAAAGTCTGTCGATTTTTGATCCGTCTTCAGATAGATCGACTGATTAGAAGGATCAGTTGACCGATCGGTCTTCAAGAACTGACGTTTTTTTTCTCTCTGGTTGGTCGACTGATATATGTATCGATCGATCCATACTTGTTGTTCGGTACATTGATATGAATATCAATCGACCGATTGAGGTTTAGCCGACTAATTTCAAGTTTAGTCAATTTCGATTCGTTCTCTGGTTGGTCGATTGATTAGAAGGACCAGTCGACCGATTGATCCTGTTTTATCTCACACAAGTTGGTTGTGGACATGTTGTACGAGCCGTACGTCGATACACGTGCGTGGCCATAGGAGTGCACGTGTTGGGGTTGAGCATGCACGGGCATTTGGGAGTGGGAGCATGCGCGGGCATTGGTCAAGATGAGGAGTGACGATTGTTTCAGATATCGACGATTTTGGATGCTTGAGTGCGTTAGTCCGTGCATCACATGAGATCGTAGGTGACTATACTCCGAGTGCATTAGTCCATGCACCACATGAGACCGCAGGCGACTACACTCCGCGGTGCAACCTTGTTTAGATGTTTGAGTGCGTTAGTCTGTGCACCGCATAATATTACAGGCGACTATACTCCAAGTGTGTTTGTCTATGCACCGCAAGATACTACGGGTGACTACACTCTGTATTGCATTTTGCTGAGATTGCTAAGAGCTTTAGTCAGGTGAGCCACATGATAATGTGGACGACTATAATCTACATCTTTGGGTCGCCTAGGACTCAGACGAGTATCATTTATGGACGTAGTCCAACAGTGTGACATTTATGTATGACAGTATATACTTTTGTCGAGGATCACACAAGATTTATGTACTTGCTCCTGTACCACCTACCCGAGGGTAGTGCGAGATACTATGATTTGACATGCATGACATTCCCTGGATAATGTTCTAGTGATGTACTTCTTTATTGTTTATTCATAAATGTAAAACCTCATGAATTTTGAAAGATAGTTGATTTATATATTGATAAATAAGTTCTAATTATGATAAATATTATTTATGGATGAATGATTATGTTCATAATTGGAGATCAATTAAGAGTATATATGAGAGTATACAAGTGTAAACATGCACGGAAATTATCAGTTCTACCCACCAAATCTAGTGGCCTTTCCATAGAGTCTAACTAGCATCAAAAGCAAATATGGCTAAAATCATGCGTAGGTTAGAAGCTCTTGAAACCAAGGAACGAGTCCCAGTTCAAATCAATCATGTTTTTGCCTTAAAATGTTATAACTATCTTTCTCCAGCCCATGTTTTAGAGGAATGTCAAATTTTAAGAAACAATTATCTGCTAGAGTAGATGAACACTATATTCCAGCATCCTAGAAATAATCTCTTTTCTCCAACTTACAATTCAGGTTAGAGAAATCATCTAAATTTTGCATGGAATTGGAAAATTTTTTCCTAGAAATTAAAATTTCACTCATACTTCAACTCAATAATTTCTAAGAGGAAACACGGCTCCATTCAATACACCGAACAATGTTCAACAATCCAAGTTAGCTACCTCATCATCAAGTAGTAAATCCTACTCCTCCAAGTTCTGATCATGAAAAACATTTCAGTGGCCAATAAAAGGGTTTAGATGTCATGATTAAAGCTTCTACATAAACTACCAATATGTTGACCCAGTTATTCAATGCTCTGAATTCCTTCATGTAGACAACCAGTCAAATGCTCAATTCAAATACTCAAGCCATAGATACCTTGGAAATTCAACTTGGTCAACTAGCTAGTGCCGTGAGCGAAAGAGAGAAAAGAAACTTTTCAAGTTAACATGTTGCAAACCCTAAAGGCACGGGATCAAGTTTAACCCACCCAGCTCAAATGAATGTAGTTCATATCTTGTGATTGGGAAGACAGATAGACAATCAAGTTAGAATGCCTCTAGATTAACCCTTTCTTCCTCTTCTTCTGTCCAAAACACTTATTCTAAAAAATCAACCCCTTCTGATGACTAAGAAGCTTAACCCAAAACTGAGCCTAATCTAGATAAGTATAAGCCCGTTGCTCCCTTTTTTACTAGACTTAGACCTAAAAAACACTTTTCGGGTAGAGAAAATTTTTAGAAACTTTTAAATATATTAAGATCAACATTCCACCCTTAGTTACAATCGAACAAATCCCCTCTTATGCAAAACTTTTGATGGATTTGTGCACTAAGAAAAGAACCATTAATGTTTCCAAGAAAGCCTTTTTAGTTGCTAATCTCAGTGACATGCTTTCAAAACCCATGCGTCTGAAATTTAAAGAACCTGGTTGTTCTATTATTTCATGTGTCATAGGAAATACTTTTATTGATAAGGCACTTCTAGAATTTAGAGTTAGTGTGATTTTTCTTCCCTATTCTGTATATCAACAGCTAGGGGTAGGTGAGTTAAAACCAACCAGATGCACCCTATAATTAGCTAATATATCCGTAAAAATATCCTAGGGAGAGAGAATATATTCATCATTTTGTCAAATGTATATATTGTGCAAAACTTTATTTTTTGCATAATATTGAGTTTCTAGTTTATAGAGTTCATAACAATATTTTATATCTTTTATTAAGTCTATAAAATCAGTTTATAAACTTTCAAAATATTGTTTAAGTCAAAATGTCAAAACAAGTGTCTTTACATTTTCATGTTTTGGATAATTTTGAAAAATAAAGATATTTCTCATTTGGGAGGTGCTACTTGAAAACCAATTTTTGTAACATATGTATTATCATGTTTACAAGCATTCCCCAAAGTTTTATATTTTTCTGAATTTATTTGCTATTTTTAAAAGGACTTTAAAACTCAATTTCAAAATTCAGAATAGGCTGTAAATTGGTTATCAGTCAACTGGTCAGTCGACTGATGGAACTGTCTAAAATTTCTATAAGTCTCTGTTTTAATTCTGGTCGACTGACCAGACAACTGATGAGGTCATCAGTCGACTGACCATGCTCATCAGTCGACTGATGATGTGTTGTTGGCTTATAACGGTCAGCTCATCAGTCGACTGATCAGTCGACCGACAACATAACGACTAGTTTTTCTAGATTTTCTTGTTTTCGTTATTTTGTCTTTTTGCTGGGATTTATTGGGGTTTTGGGCTTTGTCTTATGATCCTATATATACTCCTTGCCCTCTAACTTTTGTTAATTAAGTAAATTATTTAAACAAGTTTAAAGGGTGTTTAAGTTTTTTTAGTGTTTGTTTAAAGAGTTTTGGTTTGTGAAGATAATTTCACAAGAGCAAGTGGAGATCATCTTTTGGTGTTTGAGCATTCACTCTTCTCCCTCGCTCTTGTTATCTATAGAGAAGTTTTCTAAACTCAATTTCTAGCTTTGTATTTACATTGTTTATTGATTATCATCTCTATAAGCTAGATTTTCATAATTGAGTTTAGTTTTGATTTATTTCTCTTTGTAGACACACAACCATTAAACTTATCGTATTTGCATACATTGTATAATTGGGTTGTGGGATAGTGTAACTTAGAGAGTGAGCCTACATTGTGTTCTCATCCATTGTAGAGAATAATTTATTTGTATTATGAGCTTTATTATGAGATACACTTTGTAATACACTTATACACCGAGAGGAGTGTGTGATGAGAGACGGGGTTTTCCCAAGAGGAGTGGGGTAGGTGGTAATACCTAGAGGTATGGTGTAATTCCTAATACTTGAGGGAGACACGGGCTAAAGACCAACACTCAGAGGGTGTAGAGTGGGATTGCAAGAGTGTAAAGTTGTAAAGTTTTTGGTGAACTAAAAAACCGAGTTGTGAGATGTAAACGTTATTCGGGTGAGCGTAGAAAACCCGATTGTGATAGAGGAGATCTCCTCGAGGTGAGGAGCGGAGACGTAGGTCAAGTAGTTGATCGAACTCCGTGATCATATCGTTTGTTTGTGATTGCATTGGTGTACTTTTACATTTGTGCTTATTATTCATATTGCCTTTGTCAATTGCTCATTGTTTATATTGCTCACTATCTAGTTTAGTTTGTTTACCCTTGTGATATTTGTATATCCTTGCACATATATTGTTCATATCTCTTGTGTTAGGATATATTTGTTAGTAAAGTTTTAATTGACATAAAATCGGATTAGATTAGCATAAATCCTATTCACCTCCCTCTAGGGTGCTTTTCATTAGTATCTTAGCACTTCCTAGTGACATTAGGGTTTTTTAATTGGTATCAGAGCGTGGTGCTATTTGATTTAAGGTTTAATCATCTTGAATTAAAGATCCAAGTTATCTTTTTGTGCTAATCTTGTTTTGATTTTATTTGTAACTTGCTTGCATAGATATATATATTATGGACATGCATTGTACACCTTGTTTAGGCTATGATCCTAATTTTGCTCTTAGAATAGATAATTTCCCTTATGACCAATGGTGTTTTAGATTTAATATATTTGTTAGATCTAGACATTTCAATTTATGAGATATTATAGATGAATCTTATATTGTATCCACCATGGAGTAATCCAAGTAGAATAAAAATGATCAAAAAATGTTTACAATGAATAAGCTTTCGTTAGAATTTATACATAACACTTTTGACTCATCGTTTTCTAACAAGTTTGTTCATTTTGATAGTGCTCACACATTATGGAAATTTATAGAAGCGCATCAAGGGAACTTGGAGGCGATCCGACTAGCTTTGGAGGTTTCCTCTTCAAGTTCTATTAGAGCATCATGCACATGGGTACTAGGCGATAGCCCTAGTGAGGTTTGCGAGTTCAAATCCATTAATATTTTATCTAGTGATGAACTTGCTTGTGCTTCTGAAAAATTATTACATGCATACAACAAATTGCATGATTTTTCAAATTTGTAGATTTAAAAGATAGGGTCATTTGAGTGATTATTGTTATGATTTTTTAATGATATCAAAATGCATGGTTTTTTTAAATCTACATGCATGCATACAACAAATCATGTTGTATGCATGCATGCAGATTAAAAATTATGTTGTATGCATGCATGTAGATTTTTTAAATCTACATATTGCAATCGAAAGGATCATTTGAGTGATTATTGTTATGACCGATCCCGTGTACTAAATGCGCCCAAATGAGTTCATAACCCTAGGGCTTTGAGATTAAAAGATAGGGGTCATATCCCTAAATCTTTTGGTACCACAAGTACTTGGGTACCAAAACAAATTTAATTTTTAAACCAAGAATTTTAGTGTTTTTATTTTTTCTTTTCTTGGTTTTGAAAATTATGCTTTGAAAATTTTTTATATGAAAACAATTTTTCTTTGATCAATTCTTTTTTTTTATGATTCTTATATTCGATTTTGATAAGAGGTTTGTGTTTTTATAACCCCCAGGTTTATTGAGTGTTTACTCCCAAATCTTGTTTACCGGGTGCTAAAGATATTTATATGGGTTGAAACAAGCTCAAGAGCTTGATATAGTTGCCTCTCTTATTTTTTTTGAAAATCAATGATGGTTTGGCTTTATGTTCTTATATCATTTACTTGTGATTTATGATTTTATTTGGTTGAATTGTTTTCATTTGAAATTTTTTCCACGATTCTCATATTTTCTTTCTTTTGATTTCATAAATCTATCTTTATACATGGTTTTTAGGCTTGTATTTTCAGACACACTCTTCCATAATGATACATCCATATGTGTTCTCATTATCTTGTTGTATGTGAGTGATATTTAGCATGTTTTCATCTATGCTTGCACACATATATTTGCCTTGGTCCTCATTGCATATATTCATTAAGACATTTTGATAGGGGAAGCTATTCCCTTTATTGTTTTATACTCACCATGCTTGTATGTAAGGGGAGCCTTTGCTCTCTTATCTTTTTTCCCTTTCTGATGTTGTCAAAAGGGGAGAAATATTATGAGTATGTATTTCTTGTTTATATGCATGATAATTATAATTTCTATATTCATTTTCTTTCATGCATATATTTTTTTGTAAATTGTTTACCATCATCAAAAAGGGGGAGATTGTTGGCCTTTTTGTTTTGATGATGTTTAACAAACAATTTACTACTAATGTTGTTTGTCTAGTATTTTTATTTTTGTATTTATTCTAAGGTAAATAATGTGTTGGAGGTTGAATGGAATTACGCATTCACGATCATATCCAATGGAGGTTGGCGGAATAGCGAGTGAAGCAATACAATTCAAGTCAAGATCCAAGTTCAAGGTTCATCCACAAAATTTACCCAGAAGAGCTCTATGAAGATCACAAGCTTTGATAATTTAATTTTGGGTTTTTATTATGTGTGTTGATAATTTAAGCTCAATCATATACACACATACAAATTTTGGTTATATATATATATATATATATATATATATATATATATATATACAAGTTTCCATTTTGGAGTTTTTAAGTTTACCTATAGATATGAAACAAATATACATTCATATACATATTATCATGTTTCATATTCATCATTTTGTCAAATGCATATATAATGCAAAACTTTATTTTTTGCATAATATTGAGTTTCTAGTTTGTAGACTTCATAACAATATTTTATATCTTTTATTAAGTCTATAAAATCAGTTTATAAAGTTTCAAAACATTGTTTAAATCAAAATGTCAAAACAAGTGTGTTTACATTTTCATGTTTTTGTAATATGTGTATTATCATGTTTACAAGTATTCCCCAAATTTTTACATTTTTCTAAATTTATTTGCTATTTTAAAAGGGACTTTAAAGCTCAATTTCAAAATTCAGAATAGGCTGTAAATTGGTTATCAGTCGACTGATGGAACTCTTTGAAATTTCTATAAGTCTCTATTTTAATTTTGGTCGACTGACCAGTCGACTAATGAGGTCATCAGTCGACTGACCATGCTCATCAGTCGACTAATGAGGTGTTGTGGCCTGTAACGGCCAACTCATCAGTTGACTGATCAGTCGACCGATGACATAACGACTAGTTTTTCTAGATTTTCATGTTTTTGTTATTTTGTCTTTTTGCTGGGATTTAGTGGGTTTTTGGGCTTTGTCTTATGATCCTATATATACCCCTTGCCCTCTTACTTCTGTATAATTAAGAAAATTGTTTAAACAAGTTTAAAGGGTGTTTAAGTTTTTTTAGTGTTTGTTTAAAGAGTTTTGGTTTGTGAAGATAATTTCACAAGAGCAAGTGGAGATCATCCTTTGGTGTTTGATCATTCACTCTTCTCCCTCTCTTTTGTTATATATATATAGAAGTTTTCTAAACTCAATTTCTAGTTTTGTATTTATATTGTTTATTGATTATCATCTCTATAAGCTAGATTTTCATAATTGAGTTCAGTTTTGATTTATTTCTCTTTGTACACGCACAACCATTGAGCTTATTGTATTTGCATACATTGTATAATTGGGTTGTGGGATAGTGTGACTTAGAGAGTGAGCCTACATTGTGTTCTCATCTATTGTAGAGATTAATTTATTTGTATTGTGAGCTCTATTGTGAGATACACTTTGTAACACACTTGTACACCGAGAGGAGTGTGTGGTGAGAGACGGGGTTATCCCAAGAGGAGTGGAGTAGGTGATAATGCCTAGAGGTAGGTTGTAATTCCTAGCACTTGACGGAGACACGGGCTAAAGACCAACACTTAGAGGGTGTATAGTGAGATTGCAAGAGTGTAAAACTGTAAAGTTTTTGGTGAACTAAAAAACCGAGTTATGAGATGTAAACGTTATTCGGGTGAGCGTAGAAAACCCGACTGTGATAGTGGAGATCTCCTCGAGGTGAGGAGCGGAGACGTAGGTCAAGTGGTTGACCGAACTTCGTGATCATATCGTTTGTTTGTGATGCATTGGCGTACTTTTACATTCGTGTTTATTATTCATATTGCCTTTGTCAATTGCTCATTGTTTTTATTACCCACTATTTAGTTTAGTTTGTTTACCCTTGTGATATTTGTATATCCTTGCACATATATTGTTCATATCTCTGGTGTTTGGATACATTTGTTAGTAAAGTTTTAATTGGCATAAAATCGGATTAGATTAGCGTAAATCCTATTCACCCTCCTCTAGGGTGCTTTCCATTAGTATCTTAGCACTTCCTAGTGGCATTAGGGTTTTTCAAAGTTGACCTCACCAAAAGGCTTGGCTCTCGCATGAAGTCAAGCTCGCTTGGGTGTTGAGCTTTGTTAAGCTCTCCTACACGAGTCAACCCCGCCAGATTGCTTGACTCGCCTGTAGGAGTCAAGCTCGCCTGATTGTTTGGCTCGCCAGCATAAGTCGAGCTCGCCTGATTGTTTGGTTCGCCAACATGAGTCAAGCTCACCTGAAAGCTACACTCGCCAGCATGAGCCAAGCTCTCCTGCAGGAAGTTTGCTAGTACGAACCAAGCTCACCAACTGGATTTAGCTCACATGCTCAAGGGGTCCGCCAGCCAACCCCGCCTGTTCGCTAAGCTTGCCTGAGCATTCAGATAGAGTTCAAGCTTGCTTGCGAGCCTGCCAGCCTTGCCTGAGTGGTGCAAACTGCTGCTTACTTGTAAGAATGAGCATTCACACTTCCCATGTTTTTAGGGTGATAAAGCATGGCTCTCATCACCCCTAAGCGGTCACATCCCACAAGTTGAGGGAGAGGTTATGGTCCTCAACCATAATCATGAGGCATGGTCATATCCCTTGATTCAAGGGATTGACCATGACTCCTCTCCTCTCTATATAGCCACCCTTGGCTACATGCTCCTTCTCCCTCTTAGAAAAGCCCAAGATTCAGCCCATAGAAAAAGGAGTATCTCTCGATTGTTGAAGTAGACTCAATTTGAACTCTCAGATTTGAGACTCTTGGCTCTTTACAAACTCTTGCATTTAGACTTCTCTAAGCATTCGACCTTGATACTCATCAAGCTCGGGTAATCGAACTCAACCACATGTGAGTTTCTACTATGTGCTGAAGCTCAACCAAAATTTCGATCAGATCTTCCAAGGGAAGACAATTCGACACGAGCATCGAGGGAGGCATCCTATCGCTACTGAAAACCTACATTAAACAAGAAGAACCTTCTCTTCGCTTCCGTTATAAATCTTTGATTCTTAGTTTGTAATAAGCTATTCTTATTAATACAAGCTACCCCTTCTCGGGAGTTAATTTTTACACCATACAGAAGATGGCGACCACAGTAGGAGCAACCGTTTCTTCATCCAAAATGGTGGTGGCGCAGTTCGACGATATTGCGGAAGGGACAATTATCGAGTCTCTGGTGATTGAATTCGACCAAGCCAAGTATGAAAGTGTACTTATCTTCTTCCTCCTTGTAGATGTGAATTTCTAATCTCCCGAAATAGGGATTTCGTTTGTATTTATAAGAACAGCGTATTATAAACTAATGAATTAAAAATTACAACAGAAACGGAGGGAATGCCCTCCTTGTTTAATGTGGGGACTTTCGGTAGCTATAGGATGCTTCGCTCGGTTCTCGCGTCGAGTCTACTTCCCTTAGACGATTCGACCGAGGTTGCTGGCGAGCTTCAGTACACAGTAGAAACACGGATCGATGGAGTTTGAGTCTCTGAGTTTGACGGCGATCAAGGCCCGAAACTGGGAGAAGATGCTGCAGTGCAAAGATTATGCAAAGAACTTGTCGTCAACTCTGTTGAGAGTCGAGAGCTAGTGTTCGGTTAACTGATTGAATTAATCAATTAACTATGAGCAGACCAACGAACCCCTTTCCTGTAGCCAAGGGAGGTTCTTAAATAGATTAGGCGACGTGGCCGCTCCTTGAATCATGGGATATGACCATGTCTTGGGTTTGTACTGTGAGCGGCTGCTTGATGGGTTCGGAGTACTGTACTCCTTCCCTTCACGTCGTGAAGAGTGGGGTTGCGACTGCCCAGTACTTGAGTGGGTCTAGCCAACTTGCCGTTTTCAGGCGGATTCAGCTCTTGACTCGTGCAGGCGAGGCGATCTTTCTACATGCGTACTTGGCGACTCACCGGTCACTCGTACTGTGAGCGGCTACTTGATGGGCTTGGAGTACTGTGCTCCTTCCCTTCATGTCGTGCGGGAAGTGGGAAGTCCCATCCCTGTACACAGCGTAGCGGCTGTCAAGTACTCAAGTGAGTCTAGCCAGCTTGCCGTTTGCAGGTGGATTCAGCTCCTAACTCGTGCAGACGAAGTGAGCTTCAATCGTGAGCATGCAGATGGATTTGGCGACTGCATGGATTTGACTGGTGGCTCGTACTACGAGCGGCTACTTGATGGGCTTAGAGTACTATGCTCCATCCCTTCACGTCGTGGGAAGTAGGAAGGCCCCTCGCCGTACGCGGTGTAGCGGCTGTCGGGTACACCGTTTGTAAGCGAATTTAACTCTCGGCTCTTGCGAGCGAGTCGATCATACAAGCGAATCTGGACGATCTTGACTCGTGCGGGCGAGTCGATCATACAAGCGAATCTGGACGATTTTGACTCGTGCGGGCGAGTCGATCATACAGGCGGATCTGGACGATCTTAACTCGTGCGGGCGAGTCAATCATATAGGCGGATCTGTGATAAACAAATGCGAGCGAGTTTGGGTTTGCGCTGGTGAGTCCAGCCCATAGGTGAGCCCCCCATCCTCAAGATTGGTGGACGACCCCGACTCGCAGGCGAATTTCTCGTATGTCTGCAAAGGTAATTTTTACCGTCTACAAGACCCCCTTCAAAGTTTTCAGACCTAAACCGGCTTGCGTGTGGTCTGGAATACTTTGAATAAAGGAGTTCCCGGCGAAGCAAGTGTATTTGGTTCCTTTTAGGATTTTTAGCAAACCCTCAGCTATCAACGGGTTTGATTTAGCTTTACCGATTACCATTTGAATCGGGCTAGCCATACTATTCCCCTCAGTATGATGAGTTGTCGAGTAGTTTCTCTTAGGCTTAATGCTAAGATTTTGCTCTAACCCTCAGCCGTTTGAGGCGTGGGTTTGAGTGAGGCTATCCCATTGGTGGTTCAAAACTCTGGACGAGTCGTATTATTATCCGAAATCGTTCAGGCGAAATTTGTTTTCGCAAGCAAAATTTGAATTTGCGGGGTCGAGCCAGGTTTTTGCAGGTGAAACCGTTCCTTCAGGCGGAATTCGATTTGGCAGGAGGTGAACCACGTGTTCGCCGATGAAGCTTCGTGCTTTCCAGCTAAGACGGCGTGGTTTCGTCAAGTCGCATTAATTACGATTTTGACAATATGACGTCAGCTTCGTGCACCTCGCTTGATGACGAATCATGGCCGTGGTTTTTTTGAATTTAGCCGTCAGATTCGGTTCGGGTCCTGGGTTTTGACCGGCTCGTTTCCTGTTTTGACGGTTCCTTCGTAACCGCAAAAAGAGAACGAACTATGGAGAGTAATCTGGGCCGTCGATTTCGATCGTGGATACGTCTATTAGCTGCCAGTGTTTCGCCTCTTGAGGGCGATCGTGACCACGTGAGCATCTCCGCCTTTAAATAGGCTTTGTTCCCCTCTTTTGAGAGCTACTGTGCTCAAGAATTTCGTTTCGTGAAAGTTTTCTAAAGAGAAAGAATTCCCACTTCGTCCCCGACTCTTAGACATGACACCAAAATCCAAGAACTGCGTTCCAAAGGGAGGAGGTCCTGGATGCCATTCTGATCGCCTTGCCGCCGGTACGATCGCCAGCGTGCCTGAGATGCATTTGGGTAAGTCGAAAGATTTGTTTGACGACCTTACGTTGATTGCCGACGTCGGGTCAGGAGGATGAGTATCGCTCGTCTTCCCCAGTGGATTCTGCCATTTTTGGCAGTTTTCCTGATTTGGATAAAATCGGCCTTTTTCAGGCGGATTTTATATTCACTTACAGAGGATGACTTCTGTCTTTACATGCGACGTTGGTCTTATTAGGCGAGGGCGAGTTCGTCCTTGACAGGTGAGTTCGACCTTTGTCTGATAAAGACAAATTCAGCCTATATAGACAGATCTCGTCTTTGTCAAGCGGACTTTGCCTCTTTGACACGCAGATTTACATTTGTCTGGCGACTTTGCCTATTTTGGCTTAATAGGGGGATTTGCCTTCCCCCTAGGGTGAACTCTGTCTTGACTCTTTGGTTCTGTCTTGCAGTGACCTTTTCTAACGAAGCCCTTTTGAAGGGCGTGGCTATCGGTCTCGCCGGAGGTACAGGCTATACGGCGCCTTCCCGATTCCCTCTCCTAGATCTGGTGCCCGCGTTTGCTGTCGACAAGCCGAATGGACTGATCAAGAGAGTCACCGACGGACACTATTTGATGTTGCGTGAGTTGACTACTGATGCGGTGCTAACAGATGAGGCTAGGATAGATCTCAAAAAGCCTTAGTTTTTGTTCGGTGATGCCACGACCGATCCTTTAGTTTTATTGCTTAGGGAGAGCAGGTAGCTCCGCGTAGTTGACAGGGTCAATTACTACCTTCCCAGCATGCCGAGGGGGTTCTCAATTGTTGAGTTGCAGTCCCTGGCAGTCCCAAGGGTGATGAATTAGGATTTGAACCCAACTCAAGACGGGGTGACTTGCGGCGTCTTCACAGGCTCTACGGCTGGGTATGGGGTAGACAGCTCCTACAAACATGTGACCGCTCTTCGTCCTGGCCTGTCGTTCAATGAGTTGCCTGCCAGGGAAACGACTGTGGTTGCGGAGACTTTCCGTCATCGTTTCTTTCAAGCTGGTGGGAGATTTCCTCCAAAGGACTTCAGAGCCCCAGGGTGGATCTACTCTACGTCGGGTAGCAGCACTTGGTGGTCTAAGATTACTGACTACAGTTTGGTCGAGAATTCTGATCTTATGGATTCAGAGTTGTACGTAGCCATTCGGGCCACTCAACACGGTCTGAAAATTAACGCTCCCCAGTTCCACAGCATCTTGGAACTGTATTGTGCGGACATCGACATGTTCCTTACCCCTAATAGAGAACTCGGCATAACCCTTCACGAGATGTATGACGTGTCAGGGTTGCCCTTGGGAAGCTTCCCTTATGAGGAGTACATCCCAGGTCAAGATGAGATTGACCAACTGTCGACCCGATCCCCCTAGTGGTTGAGACCCTATGGGAGTTGATCTGTCATTACCATATATGCCTCAATACCCTGGGGGTAGTAGACCATAAAGGCAAGAAGAAGAGGGCCCCAGGGATCAGCCATAAGAACTGGGCTAACTACTTGTTCCCAGTGAATGACATCAAGGGAAGGCCTACTCTGTCGCTGGGCGAGTGTGACCAGGCCGAAGTGGAAAGGAGGACGGCCAAAGGGGGAGCCACTATGACTCTCGAGCATGACGAGGGTGGATTCAAATTCGGAATGGTTTTCCACTCGTTCCACCACCAGGCCAAGTCCCCTATATCTGGAAAGGCCTTGCTCGCGGGGTACCTCATGTCGTGGCTGAAGAGGTGCGTGGTCCCCACTCATTCCTTTGAGGCGCTTCCGGTGGAGGTCGTGTATCCCGCAGTTCGCTTAGCCCACGGGAAGTCCTATGCGTTGGTGTCGGCGATGGTGGCGTGTATCTATCGGGGACTCCGCACATTGACGGCCTAATTTTGTCATGTGTTGAGCATCGACGAAGGGGAGGGTGAGGTCATCAGGACTCCCAACCCTAGAGTGGGGCTGCCATACACTTACTTGATGGCGTGGTTTGTCTACCATTGCGAGTGCTTGATGAGTGCCCTAACGACTCTTCAAGGAGACAGGTTCGTTCCGTTCGTCCAACGCCTGGAGAGATGCTCTTGGAAGTGTAAAGACATCCCCGATGCAAGGAAGACGCTGTCCCATTTTGGCCATTACAACTTCCACCGTTTCTTCCCCTACTTCAGTGGAGGAGGGTATGGCGAGTCTCTTAGCGATGTAGCGACGATAGATCATCACACCGTTCTTTCCAATGGCGCCTTTCGATGGTTGGTGAATATTCGACCGGGGTATCATATCCTGCAAATAGGCTCTGTGTGCTACCTCGAGCCGTATATTCCTTCCAGATTCGCCCGTCAGTTTGGGTACGACTAGCTGTATGTGGGGAACATCAACCCTCACTTGCATTTCGAAGGAGGGTTACTGGATGGTGCTCGGGGATGGTTTTGGACTCACACCGGTGGCACCCATGCTCGTTTCGAGCTACCTGCAAAGGTTCGTGATTTGCACCATACGCTCCTATATTGCTGGTGGTATCGGGGCACTAGCGCTAATCCTGAGGGCTTCCGGTTTTAGAGTTCCTGTCTGACGGAACATGAGCATCGTCCAAGGGGAGCTCTTCGCTCCTCAAGGAGGAGGAGCCGTTAGACTGCTAGAGAATGGTTTTCGAAAGACCCTACCGAAGGTACCGAGGGTCTTGATGTAGGTTTAGATGAATCTGAGACACTTAAGGCTCGAGCTCTGTCCCCTGGTCTTTCATTGGATCCCACTAGTGGGCAGAGAGAATGTGACGAGTTAGTCCGGACGGGCGAACGTCTGGAACAGGCCCGGAGCACGATAGCTGGATGGATGGGGATGCCCCTCCTATCTCCGAGTAGCTCGCTTCTCTCTAAACGACAGCGGGAGACAGCAACCGAAAGCTCCCGAGTGGAGACGGCCAAGAAGGCCCGTCATGAAAAGATGGTTGAGGCTGCCAGAGCGGCGGAAGGTCAGGATGACGCTGCTCAGGTGATCATTCCTGGAGTGACCACTTCTGGGACTGGGGCTATTTCGCCCGCTCCCTCGGCCGCACTAGGGATAGTCCCGGTAACTTCGGAGGATGTTCCTCCACAGTCTGGTGTGAGGCCACAGGTGGGGGCCTCAACGACTCCTATGATCGTACCAGGAGGTAATCTTCAATGCCGTACCTTCGGGTGTAAGGTCGAATCTGCACCCCCCTGACATTTGTATTGCCTTTATGTAGGTACAGTTGATAGAGTGATTTCCATTCTTTCCGATGAAGAGGAGGGAACCGGAGACGAAGAGGAGTTTAGTGGCTCAGGTAAGAGTGGGATCTAGCGTTGCTGACCCGCACGTACTGAACCGCCAATGGGGCTCCTCTTCGAGGGGCATTTACTAACCTTCTTCTTGTATTCACAGTCGACCCATCCCATAAAGCTACTGGTAAATAGTATCCCCCCTCTTGGGCGGGCCATTCGACTAAGGAGATGGGTGAATCGGAGGCGGACGACGACGTCTCGATTCATGAGGCGATATCGAGCGAGGAGGAGGCGTCGGCCCATGAAGAGGTGCCAGGCCAACAAGGGGAAATCCCTATTTCTGAAGAAGCATTTTCCGGGGGTGGAGCGCTGGCGTAGGAGTCTCCGATCCAAGGGGAGACACCCGCTTGACTAGTGACTGCTTCCACATCCTTGGTGACCGTCAGTGTTGTGGCCGATACCCCAGTGGCGTCGGTAGGCACATCGGCCTTGGCAGCGCCTGTCACCACTTCCACCATCATGACTACCGGTACCTCGATCGTGACTTCGACTATGACGTCTGCGGTAGATGAGGCTACCCTCTCTCCCTTGGAGCGTTCGCGCAAGCAGATGGTAGCTCGAACCCTAGCTAACTTCCAAGACACTCTTGCTGACTGTATTAGGCTCACATTGGAAGAGAGCTGCCCCTTTGAGGAGTTCAAGGAGGGCCTTGATTATGACATGGTTTTCTTGATCAAGAAGCTTGGTGCTACCGCGGCTAAACCATACTTTCAGCGTTTGGAAGAGGTAGAGCATGCTATCCGACAGTTGCTTATCCTTCGTGCGAAGAGCTCTGAGATTGTTCATCTTGCGTTCGGTGAGGTTCAAACAGCATTAGAGGAGCGCGACCGCAGACTGCATGAGACCATGTCATTGGAGGCAAGGTTGTCAGAAGAGTTAGGGCGCGTCAAGGCCGAGAACAAACGAGTGAGCCATGAGCAACAAAAGGCTGACTCCCGCCTCTCTCGCTTGTCCTCGGAGATAGCAAAGACTAAGCAAGTCATTGCTAATGCGCAGGCCTCGCTAGCTGCTCAGGAGACGGCTCGTGAACAGCTGGTAAGGGAGTTGGAGGAACTCGAGTCCTGACAGTAACTGGTCGCAGGTTCTGTCGAGGAGAAAGACCGAGCCCTCAAGGAGGCCAAACACACCGTCCAGGACTTAGTTTCACGTACTGAGGAAGATCTTCGCCGAGAGATCCTGAGGAGGCTCGAGCTTTAATATGCTGGAGAGATTCGTGAGGTGGAGTCGCGGTTGAGAGCTTTATAATTTGTTTTTCATTCCATCGTTGTATTAGAATTTCTTTTAATGAATGGAATTATCCTTTTGTTCCTAGTCATTACTTCTTTTGTGTGCGCCCCACTTTTTTTTTCAACATTGACCCGCACCAGTCAGAGTTTGGCCGTAGGGGGATCCTCGAGCGGATTCCAGCTACTGGCGGGTTCCAATTACAGGCGGATTCTAGCTACTGGCGGGTTCCAACTATTAGCGGGTTCCGGCTGCAGGCGGAATCGGGACTGACTCGAGTTTCAGAGTGGTGTACGAGCCCAAACGGCTCAACCATCAGGCGAGCTCGAACGTTACGGGTTTAAATGACTTTTTTGACCAATGGGCGGGCTCTGTTCTTAGTGGGCCACGTGTCAACTTGAGCGTTGATATGCTCGTCAGTTAAGACGACGTGGGCACGTCGTTTCGCATTAAAGACGACGTAGTGGACCTCTTCGTTCTCTACGCCCAATCTGCGTCGTTGGTTGAAGATCGTGTCTAGAAACTGTCAGTTCTTGGCCGTTCATGCGAGATCCCGAGTTGTTCGGCCTTACTCTTGACTGTTTGGCTCCGAACGGTCCCATCAAACGGCAGACAACCGCCCAGGCTATGAGTATTTAATGCCCCTCCTCCTTATTAAGGGAGGTCGCAGTTTTCTTGTTGTCTTCTTCGGAGAAAATCCAAGTTTCCTTTCATTGCACTCGGAATGGCGTCGAAGGTGAAGAGAGTTGCTTCGAAGAAAAGGAAGGAGGCGTCCTCTTCGGGTGTCGCCGAGGCCGCTGCCACCGAAGGTACCCTTTTGTCCCGATTTTTGTGCGGTTCAGTTAAAGTGTCGCAAGTCCAGTAGGTACTTCTCGCCTAACTCTTTCCTGTGTCGTTATTGTGTTATGCAGCTCAAGAAGAGGTACCAACTACCGAAGAGCGTGCGGCCGAGCCCATCTTGATTTCCGATGACGAATCTGAGGGTACCACTACTTCCTCTGCCTCAGACTCTGTTCCTCTGCCTGGAGCCAAACCTTGTCTTCAGATTCCACCCATCGCCCCGCTTGCTCCGGGTCAAGAGCCTGCTTCCTCAGATTCCTTGCCTATACAGGCCCGCGTTGAGGAATTTGAGAATGCTGTGAAGCAGGTAATTTCCCTCGTCAGTCTTGTCATGAGGACCTATGATGGCTTCAAACAGTCCCTCCTGGATCGTGTGGCCGATCTCAGGCGGTTGGGTGAACGCCGGCTCGCCACACGTTGTGTGCAGAGGCTACTCTTTCTGGAGTCACGCCTGACGAGTCTAGAGACCTTACTGCGAGAAGGTTTGGAAGCTGATGTGGAGACTCTCTTGTCTCACGCTTGGCGTCAGGAGGCCTGGGAGCAGGAAGTCTGATCCAGGGAGATAGCAGACTTAGAATCCCATGTCGCCTTCTGGGTGGGTCAACAGCGCTCACTGGAAGAGCGGATAGGCGATGCCGCTTCCAATGTATCCCGCCTGAGGGCCGAGCTAGGGGAGGCGGAGGCGACTCTGAGGGGGCTTCAATCTGAGAGTGTAAAGGTCAGCAAGACTGTCGAAGAGGAAACTCGAAGCCTTCACATATTGCGCCAGGAGGACGCTGCCGCCAGGTCAAGCTTTGAAGATCGGGCGCGAAAAGAGGCTGAAGACAAAGCCCGGGAGGACCACGCGAGAAGGGTGGCCATGGTCAAAGCAGAGCTTGCATCCTTTAGTTTGTTGGACTAGGATTTCAGGTCTAAAACCGTGTTAAGACATTTTGCTTGTTTTGCTTTTGACACTGTGACATGACTTGTTTGATTGTGAAATCATAACTTTGTTCAAATGTACTGTCTTAAGACTAGATGAATGTTATGCTCTTTTGGTTTCCCAAATGCGTTTGTGCACGTACCCCTCCTAGTCACTGTCGCCTTTGTCTTTCGGCTTTTGTTTTTCTTTGTGAGGCCATTGCAGGTGGGCCTTTAACTATAGGCGAATTCAAGCTATAGTCGGATTCTAGACGCAGGCGAGTTCAGACTGCTGGTGGATTCTAACTACAGGCGAACTCAAGCCGCAGGCGAACTCAAGCCGCAGGCGAATTTTAGCCATGGGCGCATTCTGACCATAGCTAAATCAAGCTGAAGGCGAAATTAGTGCTGATTTGGGGGGTAACCACGTCGTCTCGCATTAAAAGCAGTGTAATGGACGGTTCGGCCGCCCATCTGGACCGTTGGATGGCGGACACGTACTTGGTCCGTACGTCACACCTGGCCTTCTTTTCTTATCGGAGGAGGCACTGCGATGATCGTCTCCTCCTTGTTCAAGATGGCACCGGGAACGAAGGCATCTAGTGCAAAGAAGACTGGGGATGATGCTTCTTCTTCGGCCCTCACGCCTGACTGTGATCCGGAGCCTAAACTCTCGGAATCCGTTCTGGCCCAGTTAGAGGAGTTAGAGGACATCGTGAAACGGGTGATCTCGCTCGTTGATTAGGGTCATGGCACTTTCGTGGAGCTGAAGCAGTACCTCTCAGACCGTGTGGCTCGACTCTGTTGCCCGGGTGACTTTATGCTTAGAGTGCGGTGCTCAATGAGGCTCATCGATCTGGAATTGCTCCTGATGAAATCGGAGGACTTACGACATGCGAATTTGGAATCCAAAGTGAAGTTGTTCTTGGTTCCAGTCCGCCGTAGTGCCGTGTGGCAGCGAGAGTGCCGAAGGTGAGACATAGAAGACACAGAGGCCCTTATTGATTATCTAGATCTTCGGCACCGCCTATTGCAATCCGACATGGAGTCTTTTGCTTCTTCGATCATTTTATGCTCGATTCCGCATGCAGAGGGGGAATCAATCCTGTCAGGCATGCGCATTCAGAGCGAGACGGTAGAGGGCGACCTCGCCAAAGAGAGGCGTAATCTTCCATTGTTGCTTTAGGAGGATGCTGCTGCTAACGCTTCTTTCGAGGTGCTGATCTAACAGGAGGCAGAAGCCAAAGCTCACGCCATATATGCGGAGAAGATAGCCGCAATCAGAGCCAAGCTTGCATCTTTCAAACTCCTAGAATAAACCCGTAGGATAGGAGTAGATTCAAGACGTTCTGTTTTAGTTTTGCTTCTTGAATGTAATGTTATGACTCTCTTGGTTGTAAAGTCATAACTTTGTTCAAATGTACTGTCTAGAAGCATCTAATGAAGTTTGCATTCTCTCGTTGCGTACATATTCCTTTCATATTTTGTTGTGTCTCCATTCGGCATCTTGTTCATGCGGTGGGCAGATTTAGTTGCAGGCGATTCTGAGCAGCAGGTGAAACTCAAGCGATGGAGAGTTTATGCCGCAAGTGAAACTCAAGCGCTGGTGGGTTTAGTCTACAAATGAAACTCGAATGGTGGCGAGTCAAGGTTGTAAACGACACTTAGGTGACGGCCAATTTGGGCTGCAAGTGAAACTTAAGCACAAACGAGTTTGGGCTACAAGCGAAACTCAGGCATAAGCTAGTTCGTGCTGCGAGCAGAACTCGAGTGAGGCGAATTTTGCACTTCAGGCAAAACTCAAGCACGGGCGAGTTTGTGCTACAAGCAGAATTCAAGCGAGGTGAATTTCGCACTGCAGACGAGACTCGAACACGAGCGAGTTTGTGTTGATAGCAGAATTCAAGTGGGGTGAATTTTGCACTGTGGGAGAAATTCAAGCGCCAGTGAGTTTGTGCCACGCGTCTGCCGGTGGACCCAAGTGCTTGCCAGTTAAGACAATATGGGCGTGTTAGTGCTCATTAATTGCGAAGCGACGGGATGCTTCGCCTTCCGCGCTCAATCCGAACGGTCGGTTTGGAGTCCCAATGACGACGCTTTTATGGGCGTTGAGCTCGAAGCGTCGTGGGATATCTGAGCCGCTCGATTGTTTGGGACAGCGAATCTTAGCCGTTGGGATTTCGGCTATATGATGCACTCACCATACCCTTGGCTGAGCTCTCGTATTTACGAAATTTTGCCTCAAAAGAAACAAAACTCCAAAATCTCCTCTGTTCAATGGCCTCCGAGAGTGTTGGCTCCTCCTCCCCCGTTGCCGGCACCGGTGCGACGCCGTATCCGGCCACCGACCCGACTCAAGGGTCTCCTGCTCCGGTTTCCACTCCTAGCCCGGTGTTTGCTATCCTTCAAAGATTGGAGGACGCCATCCGTAGGACCACCGCCGTCATTAGCGAGGGCGCTGGGCGGTACTACGACATGCTCCCCTTCGTGGAGGAGAGTTTAGATGAGATTCGCCATGTAGGCGATGCTCAACTCGCCCGGCGGTGTGAGAGAGAGCTCCACCGTTTGGAGGAATTGATGTACCGCTTGGAGGGGCTGGTACACACCGACGCTTCTGACGAACCACCGCCTCTCGCGATGAGCTTCATGTTCGAGCGCGAGGACCTGGCGAGGCGCATTCAGGCAAAAGAGGCCGAGCTCGACTTCCTGTGCAAGCGACATAGCACAGTGTTGGCTGAGATGGATGCCTACCTGGACGCCGCTTTCTTTATATATGCTGGGTCCCTCGAAGGTGAGGCGAACTTGCGGAAGCTTGAGCACGAAAAGATGCGGCTCGGTCGCACTGCTAAAACGGTGGTGAGGGCGCTCTAGCTTCTTCGCCAGGAGGAGGAAGATGGGGAGGCTGCTCTCGCTAGGCTTCAGCAGAGGCAGGAGGCGAAGGCTAGAGCTAGACAGGCGACAGAGCTTGCGGCTGTCAAGGCAAAAATTGCCAGTTTTAGTCTTTTGAAGTTGATGTAGCGCATCGTTTCCTTTGTTCAAACACTATTTTGTAATTTTGTTGATGCTTGCCGCAGCTTAAAAACTCTATGTCTATAATTTCAGCGTGGAATGGCCTGTTACGCTTTTATTTACTGTTTTGTATGCACAGTTTTTTTTGTTTTCGTTCTGCTTTTGACCTGTGCTTAGCACTATAGGTTAGCCCTTGGTAGCCATTGTGTTGGACTCGCCCGTGCTGCTTGTCGCCTGAGTTGAGTCAATTACACCATCTCTCACAATTTAGCGAGCCTTTGACGAGTCTGTCTTGGACTTAGTCACTAGGATCTCTTTTGGTTGTTCACAGTGTGGGGTCGGGTTAACCCCGCCTTTTGCGTTATAGCTCAGGCGAAGCCGAGAGGGTAACGCTTAGCTTGAAACGAAGGGCAATCGCTTGTGCTTGCGCCCAGCTGAGTACCCTAACAAAGACTTGCCATTCGACGAGTTGTTGTTTGAAGGGGCAGTTGGGGCATGTCTCCTGTAAGGCCGCCTTTGATAATTATCATCGTCTGCGAGGACGACGACGTAAATGATAATCGAATCGTCCAGGGATGTAGGAATGTGACGATCGATTGCTGTTGGAGCCGTCGTGTGGTAGGCTGCTACCCATCGGTTATTCTAAGAGAATATTAGGATAGCCGGAATAGGTCAGGTAGTTCAGGATGTTAGAGTGTGACTATTGACCAAAGTAATAACACGTCGCATGGTAGGTTACTACTTAGGCTGTGCTACTCGTGGGAATAATGGTACCAGTCATCAGAGGTGATCATTAACATGATGGAGTTTTGTCGCGATTGGAGCAACTATGAGGACTTATCATCCCATTGGAAGGGATTGATAAGTTGATTTTGTTAGAGGTGATAGTTAACATAACATAATTGTTTGCCGTGATGTGAGCGACTTTGGTGGGCTCACCATCCTATTGGAGAGGATTGGTAAGTTGATTTTGTCAGAGGTGATAGTTAACATAACAGAATTGTTTTGGCCCCGACTATAAGAAGGTTGGACCAAATGGCGATCTAGGTCACGCTTAAGAACGCTGTTAGTAGCGTCTCATATAGGGTTCCCCGTCGGAGTATATGAAGTAGGAACAGTTTAGCCTCGTGTACTAGTTGGAGGGAGTGAGGACCAGTTTAGACTCATGCACTCGTGGGAGTTTGAAGGAGAACTAAGGGTAGTACTTCTTCAAGTATTTGCCGTTGATGGGCATCATGATCTTGTCGCCGTTCGGTTTGACGAGGCGATAAGCTCCATTCGAATAGACCGTCTCTACCACGAATGGTCCTTCCCATTTGGACTGAAATTTGCCCTTCTTCTTAGAAGTGAGAATCATTGGCCGACAAGCGGTTAGTACCAATTCTTCCTCCTTGAAGGATCGACGCTTGACTTTCTTATCGAAAGTCTTGACCATTCGGGCTTGATAGAACTCAATGTGTTGTTGAGCTTCTAGTCGTTTCTCATCCAACGCTTCGAGTTCTGTGAGGTGCCGTTGATGATTATCCTCAGTCATCATCCCCGCTGCCAGTGCGACACGGAGGGATGGAATTTGAATCTCTAATGGTAACACGGCCTCGCAGCCGTATACCAATGAGTAAGACGTGTTGCTTGTCGGTGTACGAACCGTTGTGCGATACGTCCATAAGCTCTCACCCAGTTTCTTGTTCCAATCGCGTTTGCTATTGGAAGTTAGCTTGGTTAAGATCTTAACAATTGTTTTGTTAAAAGCCTCGGCCAAGCCATTCGCCGAAGGGTTATAGGCTGTGGAGGAAAGGTTCTGTATTCGGAACTTGTCACAAAACCTAGTGAATGCATGACTAATGAATTGTGTACCGTTGTCATGAATGATACGTCGAGGTACGCCGTACCGGTATACGACATGATGTTTGATGAACTTAATCACGTCATTGGTCTTGACTTCTCTTAAGAGGACGGCTTCGGCCCACTTAGAGAAGTAGTCGGTAACCGCGAGGATGAATCGATGGCCTCTTGCCGACGGTGGGGATATAGGTCCGACGATGTCCATCCCCCATGCTTCGAAAGGCCATGATACCATTGTCGGGTGTAGGTTGTAGGCGTATAAAATTGCCTATAGGTCCCACAATACAGCTCGACGACGCCAATTCAACAAACGGACCATCGAGCGACATATCCAAGCACGACCGTTATCCCGCTAACGCCGAAGCCAAGCCATACGCAACGGAGCAGGTTAACGAGGCGACGAAGCC
>BQKN01059622.1:24298-49067 GCA_022839385.1 Asparagus kiusianus
GATAGCAATGACATCAATGAAGAAAGGTACAAATTTTCCCGCGAACATAGGTCTTCGGGAGGCTGATGCATATAGTTAGCATGGATTTGGCACGTGTGCCAGCGTTTTGCGTAATTAACCGCGTCGCTAACCGTCCCAAGTAGTGTCTGGCCCACCAAGTAGTGTCTGGCCCACCAAGTAGTGTCGCATCTTTTGGATGGGAATACTAAGGCCAAACATTCCTTTTCGACCATCGGGTATCGCTGTTTGGTGCCTTGTAGGGTTCTATTTAGGTAGTAGATGCCCTGCTCGTGGCCAGCGTCATCATTTTATGCCAAGAGGGCACCTAGAGAATGTTCCATAGCCCTGATGTATATAAGGAATGACTTTCCTGAGATTGGAGCCGCCAGGATGGGCGGGTTCGAGAGATAAGCTTTACTCTCCTGGAAGGCCCGTTAGCAAGGCTCGTCCCACACGAAGGAAGTACCTTTCTTCATTAGTTTGGAGAAGGGTTAACACTTGCTCGAAAGATTTAAAATGAACCTCCGGATGTAAGCCAATCGTCCTTGAAGACCCCTCAGTTCCTTAAGATTTTGGGGCAGGCGAAGCTCTTGAGTAGCTTGTACTTTGTCTGGGTCAATCCAGATTCCTTTTGTCGTGATGACGAAACCAAGGAATTTACCGCTAGACATCCCTAAGAATGACTTCATAGGATTCATCTTGAGTTGATGAGTCCTCATGAGTTCGAACATCACCCTCAAGTCTTGGAGATGGTCATCTTTACAGCGACTCTTCACGACCAGGTCGTCCACATAGCACTCGACCGTCTTTCGCAAGTAATCTCGAAAGATCGTGCTCATGGCGCGTTGGTAGGTTGCGTCAGTGTTTTTGAGCCCGAAAGGCATGACCGTGTAGCAGTACACCCCCATGGGAGTCCTGAATGAAGTGTGTTTTTCGTCCTCGGGGTGCATTTTGATTTGATTGTACCCTGAGAACCCATCCATGAAGGACATCCTCTCAAACCCACATGTGTTATCAATGATGACGTCAGTGATGGGTAAAGGAAACTCGTCTTTAGGGTACGCAGCATTGAGATCCCTGAAGTCAATGCAGATGCGAATCTTACCGTTCTTCTTCAGGACTGGAACAATATTGGCTACCCAGTCAGGGTGCTGTTCCTCTCTGATGAAACTGGATTCGATCAGCTTCTTCACTTCGGCCTCGATCGCTTCCATGATTTGCGGACGGAACCGCCTTTGCGACTGTTTGACTGGTTTGGCGTCTGAGCCGATGTTGAGACGATGCATGGCGACCCATGGGTCGAGGCTAGGCATGTCCTCATAATTCCATACGAAGACGTTAATGTATTCCCGTATGAGGGCAATGAGTTCTTCTTTCTCCTAGGGGGGACTACCGCTGATGAATATAGGCTTGGGGTTCGTCTCATCACCCATGTTCACTTGGAGGATTTCATCTTCGGTCGATGGTTCACGTTGCTTGAAGCGACTGTTCCACTGAGCGTTGACGTGGCGGTCCCATGTCTCGTCATAAAGCGGGACCTGTCCGTCCCCTGCCATTTCGACGGGATCAATCGCGGCCATGTTGACTGTAAGGCTGTCGAACAAGTCTCTTACGCTGATGTCTGAGTCCCATGCTGAGGTTATCGAAGATTGATCCCCCGAACACGCATAGTCGGAGTCCTCATTGACATAATAGAACAAATCCGACGAGGAAGAGGAGTAGCCTAAGCCTCTCCGGGTCCGGTTGAAGTAATTTGAGGGTTTGCCCTTAGGTATGTAAGTAGGTCGGATGACCGTCCTGTGTCCTCGGCCGTAATTCAGACCTTCTGGGTGAGCGAGGTTGTACCCCATGTTGCTCATCATTCGCTTTGCGATTTGACTGTACTGTGAAAATTGAGGTGTGGGGTCCTCATCTTTAGATTCATCCCACAGCGTGCGCAGGGGGTGATCGATCCGCACAAAGATAATATCTTTTTGATAGTTATTCCGAGCCGGTACAACGAGTACAACTTGCGATGACTTGATCGGCTATGCCTTCGCGACATACGACGAGCATACCGGAAAGTGCAGGGAGCGGTCGTTATAGAGTTTCGACACTAGGTTATTAGGCGCATCATCCTCGGATGTTGAGCAATACGACAAATAAGAAAAGTTGAACTTCTCATTCACGATAATCTCCTCCGCCTGAACAGCGTTGGTTACATTATGACTTTCGTAACCGATTACAATTGATTCGAAGCCGTTTAGGACTAGGCTGTCACCGTACTCGGGCTCGCTATCCGCCTCGTTGCCGCTCTCCAATTCCTCGATCGGTGGCTCGTCGGGGTCTTGGTACAGCAGAGAGTTCGTGAAGTAGTTCTCGACGCCCTTGAAGGGTTGCTTGTTGGCCACTACCGTTTTCACTTGCTCGTAATCATTCACATACTTCAAGCATTGGTGTAACGTGGACGGGACTATTCGGTTGCTATGGATCCACGAACGTCCTAAGAGCATGTTGTAGGATGGCTCGGCATCGATGACGTAGCAGGTCACCTCTGTCTTCATATCGCCTATCTGACACTTTAGACGGATCTTGCCGAGCGGTCGAGTCCCAGTGGCATTGAAGCCAAAGATAATCATGGTAGTCGTGGATAGGCGTTTCGAGGGTATCCCCAGGTGTTTGATTAGCTTCAGGGGTATGATGCTTAGCGCAGACCCCGGGTCGACTTGAATTCGATCCACTTTCAAAGAACCGACGTACCCCATAAAGTACAGTGTCGATCATGAGAGGTGCTTTTGATGAACATGTCCTCAGGAGTGAACGTGATGCAAGGGACGCGCCTCTCGGTGGTCTGGCAGCACATCGCATAGTCCCGTCCCATGTCTTCTTCCCTCACGAAGTGGGTGGAGAAGACTTCCGAGTCGGCCAATACCTCTTGTAGGGCCTCTCGGGTAGGCTCGGATAACCGCAGAAGGTCGTACATGGTAATTCGCATGGAGATGCTCTTCAGTTGCGTGAGCACGTTGAATCGGAAAGGCTGACTGCTCGAGCTCGGCTTGTCTAGATCTAGAGGGGTCACCGCGGCTGGCCTCGTGGGAGGTCCTGCCGGGTTCTCCGCTCTCGTAGGGTTTTCTTTTGCGAATTCTTTCCCTGCTCTCGTGGTGAGGATAGTGGTTTCCTCCTCGGAGTCGGTGGGGGTGATCATTGCTATCTTATCTCCACCCAGGATGGCGGAGATGACGTTGCAAGGTTTTCCCTTAACCTCTTTCGAGGGCTTTGCAGTCCATTGTTCGTCGCTAAGGAGGTCCGGATGGACCCACATCACTTGACCCGATGGCAGAGTCTGGGGGACTAAACCTTTCCCTCGCTGGTTGTGAGGTTCGTCATTAGTGATTTTCAGGACTGCCTTGGGGATAGGAATTACCTCTGCTGGAGCCTGGACCTTCGGGAGATCTGTCCCAAAGCTCAAGGTGATCATATTCGTGGTTACCTGCTTTTGAACCTTCTCCTTCTTTAGGACTCCTGCATCATAGAGGGCCTGGAGCTTATCCTTGAGGATGTAACACTTAGAAGTGTGGTGGCCAAGGAATCTGTGATAGGCACAATAACTCGGGTCATTGGTTTTGTTTGCCTCCTCAGGCTTCGTGGCCTCTGGCAATTTAATTCGATTGCTCTTGAGTAGAGTATCGAATGTCGCCACCACCTGGTCTTCTTTGAAGTTGTATTGCTACGGGGGCGTTGCTCAAATTGTCTGGGCTTCGGCCTTTGAGCAGTTTTGGGTGTCGGGGCGGACTCGACGGCCATGATCTCTTTTCCTCTTGTTCGAGGGGGATTCTTTGGCACGGCCGGCTCCACAGCTCCCTTCTTGGGTTGTGGCTCTTCAGCCTCTAACCTTTTGATAATGTTTTCCACTTGCTCGCCCTGACGAACAAGTTCTTTCCAGGTCCGGGTTTCCACCACGCCAACCCTGGACAGAATATGGATTGAGAGATTATTACGGAACATCTCGATCAGTGTGGATTCGGAAACTTGATCCCGATAGTGGACCGATCGGTTCCTGAAACTCTTCACAAAGTCATTGACCGACTCCGACATCCGTTGCTTTTCGGTGAGGAGGGTGGCTATCGACACCTCCGTGTCATCATCGAAGAAGCGGGCCAAGAAAAATCTTTCCACGTCGGCCTATGACTTGATAGAGCCGGGTTGTAACTTGCGGAACCATTCAAATGCCACCCCCTGAGGGTGCCTATGAATAACCGAGTGAGAATAGCATCATTCCCCATAAGGAATACAGTCTGCGCCATGAAGTAATAAATGTGTTGCGAGGGTGAGCCATTGCCATCAAATTGCACCAAGCTAATCGGCTTGAACTTCGCTGGGTATGGGACTGTATCCCACTCGACAGGATAGGGTTGGACCACCCCCAGCTTGTTCATATTCTGTTAAAGCTTCAACGCGTTGAGCTGGTTTAGAAACTCATCGACCCTTTTGTCGCGGGGGCGCTACCCCCAGTATGCGACGTTCCTAGCGATATTTTGGAAGAGTAATCGGATTGTGGACCGATATTATCCTCCGTTTCAATCGCCGAACGACGGGGAGGTATCCATTCCTTACTCCCCCTCTGTCGTGGTAAGGCGTGCTGGGCTCTTTTTTCTTCTTCTTCTTGTTCAGAAGCTGCTCCAACATCTCTCTTAAGGAGTCTATGGTCACCTGTTGTTCTTCAAACCTTTGGGCCACCGCCTGTTCTTGTGTGGGTTCAGCCATGTGTACCCTTGCCAGTGCGTCCTAACTCGAGTGCGATGTTTGGGACATAGCTGCTGCCGAGTAAATCTCGTCTTCGCCGTCGGAGGGAGGTGCTAAGGTTGAATAATCAAACCTAATGCTCACCCCCGTGCGACTACGGGTGCGCCGGTATATACCGTCTCGTTCACGTTAGACAAGCAGAGGATTAGGTCCCAGGAAGGAGTCTGAGTCTTGAGAACCAGAAAGCACGGCCTTGCCCTTGTCCGTCATGTTGATTGTAGTGGATGGGGGCTCTAGATCGTCGGCGGCACGTCCTTTTTGGTGACGACGCCTTCGACGAGAAGGTATCGGTCGAGAAGGCCGTCGAGAGAGTCTCTCGAATACCGAAGGCTTCACCGTTCCTATACATTAGCAGTCGGCGAGTACTGTTTGGATAAGCCTTTCGCAGTGGCACTGAGGATTCACCTCATGTATGGTGCGTTTGCGAGTTAAGTAACCCCGGAGGTCTTCTGTGGACGATTGGCGACAACCCCCAACGTCAGACGGGTCGCCCGAGTGATTGCACAAGAGAGTTTTGAATGCACTCCCTGGTGTACACTGGGTGGAATGTTTAGGTGTTAGAGTTGGGCGAGTTCGCCTTGACAGGTGAGTCTTCGCGCTTGGGCAAACTCCAGCGTGCAGGCAAGACTCAACCCTTTGCTCACGCAGGCGAGTTTGCGAGGTATCGCCTACTGCTTTGCCTTTGTAGTCAAGGCTCTCCCGTTTGTCACACTTATCTGTCAAGGGGTCGTGGCGAGGCTCACCCGCCCCCGTGGATTCGGCTACTCGGGTGGTTCACTCGTTCGGGGTGGTTTATTCGCATCAGGGATGTGACCTGAGAAGTGAAGTCCAACCGAGCGTGCGGTCTCGTCCTTTCCGGTTGGCGCTCCTGATTTGGAGAGCCTTCCAGTGTCGAGCGAGTTGCCCCTTTGTCTAACACTTTTCGAGCCTGTGTAATAGTTTAGGCCGTCGTATGAGGCGAAGGCTCGAGTCTCCTGTCGGGCGAGGGTCTGTCGTTGCTGCTGGCGAGCTCTTCTGGAGAGAGGAGCGTCCGTACAGGTTATGGCAGCATGGTCTGCACCGGAATGAACCACTGTTTCCTCCTGGGCGGGTATCTGCAAGGGCCGTTTAGCGACCCATCTGGTAGGCTTTCGCCCCGTGCTCTCAACCTCTGGCTTGGCCTTGATCGATTTGGAGGGAGTGGGTTCCCCCGATGTGACTCGGATAGAGTCTTCAGGCGCGGAGGCTTTGACCATTTGAGGTCGGCCTCTACGCACGACTCTGTGGCGTTTGCGGGACGCATTGCCACCAGAGGAGGAAGAAGAAAAGTACTCTTCATACTTGGCTTGGTCGAACTCGATTTCTAAGGACTTCACAGTCGTCCCAACACCAACCTCGTCGAACTGAGCTACCACCATTTCGGTTGAAGAAACAGATTCTCCTACTGTGTTCGCCATCTTCTGTAGTTGTGAATTTTTGATCTTCCGAAATAGGGATTTCATTTGTATATATAAGAACATCTTATTACAAACTAATGAATCAAAAATTATAACAGAAGCGGAGGAAATGCCCTCCTTATTTAACGTGGGGACTTTCGGTAGCTATAGGACACTTCGCTCGGTTCTTGCGCCGAGTCTGCTTCCCTTGGATGATTCGACCGAGGTTGCTGGCAAGCTTCAGTATGTAGTAGAAGCAGGGATCGATGGAGTTTGAGTCTCCGAGTTTGACGATGATCAGGGCCCGAAACTGGGAGAAGATGCTGTAGTGCAAAGATTATGCAAAGAGCTTGTCGTCAACTCTGTTGAGAGTCGAGAGCTAGTGGTTCGGTTAACTGATTGAATTAATCAATTAACTATGAGCAGACCAATGAACCCCTTTCCTGTAGCTAGGAGAGGTTCTTAAATAGAGGAGAGGCGACTTGGCCGCTCCTTGAATCATGGGATATGACCATGTCTTGGGTTTGTACTGTGAGCGGCTGCTTGATGGGTTTGGAGTACTGTACTCCTTCCCTTCACGTCGTGAGGAGTGGAGTTGCGGCTGCCCAGTACTTGAGTGGGTCTAGCCGACTTGCTGTTTGCAGGCAGATTCAGCTCTTGACTCGTGCAGGCGAGGCGAGCTTTCTATAGGCAGACTTGGCGACTGACCGGTCACTCGTACTGTGAACGGCTACTTGATGGGCTTGGAGTACTGTGCTCCTTACCTTCACGTCGTGCGGGAAGTGGGAAGGCCCATCCCTGTACGCAGCGTAGCGGCTGTCAAGTACTCAAGTGAGTCTAGCCGGCTTGCCGTTTGTAGGCGGATTCAGCTCCTAACTCGTGCAGGCGAAGTGAGCTTCAATCATGAGCGTGTAGGCGGATTTGGCGACTACATGGATTTGACTAATGGCTCGTACTACGAGCGACTACTTGATGGGCTTAGAGTACTGTGCTCCATCCCTTCATGTCGTGGGAAGTAGGAAGGCCCCTCCCCATACGCAACGTAGCGGCTGTCGGGTACACCGTTTGTAGGCGAATTGAACTCTCGGCTCGTGCGGGCGAGTCGATCATACAAGCGAATCTGGACGATCTTGACTCGTGCCGGTGAGTCGATCATACAGGCGTATCTAGATGATCTTTACTCGTGCGGGCAAGTCAATCATATAGACAGATCTGTGATAAACAAATACGAGCGAGTTTGGGTTTGCGCTGGTGAGTCCAGCCCATGGGTGAGCCCCCCATCCTTAAGATCGGTGGACGACCCCGACTCGTAGGCAAATTTCTCGTATGTCTGCAAAGGTAATTTTTACTGTCTGCACTCCTCTAGTGGCAATGCATCTCACAAATACCACAGAGTGATGCGTATAGCCTAGCCCCAAGCGGCCAAGGCAACAACGCTCGAGTGCTCTACCCGAGCTATGGTAGGGGGTTCTATCTCCCCCAAGCCATTCAAGGTCGAACCCAAGGCCAAGAAATCCAGCCAAAGGCCTGCTTGTTGGGTTGTCAAACAATCCACACAGTCCCCCACATAAGAAGAGACCATGGTTCGTGTCAGCGCCGACCACGCCTTCACCATCGACATGGGTCTCCCCGTCTCCAGAAGATCCAAGCAACGTCGAAGACAAGCACTCTCCCGCCAATAGGCGCAAGCCCTCATCTCCTATGACGTCCTAAATTACTATTTAGGCCTGAGAAGAGCCAAGCGAGAATGTAAAGTTCTCAGTTATGGCAAACTGAGTCAACTAAGCGAGCCCCCATACTCAGGCGGGCATCGCCCCATTAGTCAAGTTCCCAGAATTGGCGAACTTGGCGTTTTAGGCTAGCCCGTGAATACAGGAGAGCCTCGCTTCATGAGCAAAGTTTCCCATTCGGGCGAACTTAGCAAATCAGGTGATCTCCCTAAATCAGGTGGGCTTCGTCCTTCAGGCCGTGTTTCCATAGCTGGCGGACTACCTAAATCAGGCGAGCTACCCAAACCGGTCGAACTCCATGGATCAAGTGAGCTGTCCAAAGCAGGCGAGCTCCGCACATCAGGTGAGCTTCGCCCCGCAAATAGAAGCTGTCATACAGGCGAACCCCATCCGGCCCACCTGAAAGCAAGCCTTTGCCAAAAAGACAAAACAAAAGTTGATCAGACAGGCGAACTCCGCCTGAATGAGCAAGCGACTAGAGCTCACCAGATGGCTGAAGCTCGTCCAAACACGAGACCTTGCCCGAATCCAACACTTGGAGAATTTTCCAAGTGTTCTCACAAGTCTTCTTTTGAGCCCTCTTCACATGACTGCGTGTTTGGTTCTCCTGACACCAGGGGTTGTCACCATCAACCTACAGGCGATCTTAGGGAACACTTAACTCGCAAGCACATAATTCACGAGGTGAATCCTCCTTGCCATTGTGAGAGGCTTATCCAGGCAGTGCTCACTGACTTCCAGTGTGCCGAAACATCAAGACCATTGGTGTTTGAGAGGCTTTCTCAGCAGCCTCCGAAGTTAATACCTCATCGCTGAAGACACAACCGTCAGAGGAGACACGCTGCTGATGACCTAGAGCTCCCTGCAGCCATGGTCAACATGATGGGGAAAGGCAAAGCTAGATATTTGGATTCATCGGATCCGGAGTTTTCCCCGAGATTTAAATATCTCCCCATAAAAAGTGAGGGTGCCTACCTACACACCCGCACTCAAATGGGGGCTACCATCCTATTTGATTATGACCGCCTATTGCATATCTATGACAACGATGACAAAGTTTGCTTTGAAACAGCAATGTCCTGAACCTCGAGTTTAGTGCAAGGCGAACACGCAAAGGTGCATATGGCGGAAGCCTCTGACGACCTTGCTAAGAGGTTTGAAGAGCAACAAGCAACCATCAACTCTCTTAAAGAGATGATGGAACAACTTCTGAATAAGAAGAAGAAGAAGAGGAATTTGCGGAATTTGCGAAGACTCTCGATGATCAAAGAGAGGGAGCCTACTCCTCCTCACTCAGCTGAGAAAGAAGATAGTCCCGGATCATTTTTGGCGGCTTCATACAAGTCCTCGAAAAGAGCGTCCCGTGCTGGAAACTCTCCCCGAGACAAGAGGTTCGATGAGTTTCAAAGTTAACTTAATGCCTTGAAGTTCCAGAGGGACATCAGCAAGCTGGGGGTGGTTAGGTCGTATCCAGTTGAATGGGATACTGTCCCCTACCCGACGAAGTTCAAACCAATAAGCCTAGTCCAATTTTATAGCAATGGATCTCCTTCACAACATATCTATTACTTCCTATCCCAAACATGATTTCTCATAAGGAACGATACCATCCTCACCCGACTATTCATCGGCACCCTAAGGGGGTGGGCTTTGAATGGATCTGCAATCTGAAACCAGGCTCCGTCAGATCATGGGCTATGGGGAAAGGCTTTTCTTGGCCGGTGGGAGTCATATCTATCTCCAAAGAGAAATTGAAGATTGTTAATACCGATCCTCATAATCAACGATGAAAATGTTTGGTGCTACAGACCTTGCCAACGGGATAGGTGATGCGGGTTCACCCCGATCTTCTCGTCGATGAGCAATGGACTTCTAACAAGTCCAAGGGCAAAGCTAAGCTCTGTAATGTCATTTCTGCTATTCCAGATGAGGACAAGGTAGAGATAGCGACCCTTACTGACTCCGACAGTGAGGTGGATGCACTGATCACCAGAGTGGGAAAGGACTTTGCTAAGAATTACCCTCCGACAACGAAAAGTCAAGCAAGACTACCGGCAAGACCATCACCAATGGTCTAACCAAATCCCGATAGGCCGAGTTCAAGTTGTCATCCCTTTCGGTTTGACATACTCGCGTAGTTGAGGAACTATCTGGCCAGGATCACCTTATATGAGCTCCTACGGTTGTCCAAGTCTACCCAAGAAGCTCTCCGAGAGGCACTGATTGACTCGGAGGCTTTCACCACACATTTCTCGCCTACTCCGGAAGAAGACGCGGGGAGGGGGTGTCCAGAATGCTGTCAGACATCCAAACAATAGATTCCTTGCATTACATTCACTCTTGACGACATGCTCATCAAGAGTACGTCTCATGACTGACCCCTATACTTTATGGGATACGTCGGCTCCTCCCGAGTGGACATGATCGAAGTAGATCCAAGGTCTGCACTGAGCATTGTCCCCCTAAAACTCATCAAACACTTAGGAGTACCTCAGAAGCGGTTATCTGCAATGACCACCACCATCTTCGTCTTTAACACCACCAGAACCTGACCACTTGTGAAGATTCGTCTTATATGCTGACAGGGTGACATGAAGACGGAAGTGGCCTGCTACATCATCAATGTAAAACCTTCCTACAACATGTTGTTAGGTCGGCCATGGATCCATAGCAACCGGATAGTCCCATCCACATTACACGAATTCTTGAAATATGTTGATGACTATGATCAAGTGAAGACGGTGATTGCTGATAAGCAGCCCTTCAATGGGGTCGAAAACTACTTCACCAATTCTTTACTCTACCATGACTCTGAACCAGACGACAAGCCACTGGTCGAGGAACCTAGTAGTGGCGATGCGGCTGATAGTGAGTCTAAGAGCAATGAGGGTCTTGTCTTGAACGACATTGAACCCTTTGTAATCAGCTACAAAGGCTTTGTTGTAACCGGCGCTGACGAAGTGGACGTATTTATCCTAATGAAGATCCTGACTTTGTTTACTTGTCATCTAGTCCAAAGTCTAGTAATGATGAGTTTGGCAATTTGATTTTAGGGTTATACAATAACCCTTCTCTACATTTGCATGTGTACTCATTGTTTGTCAAGGACAAACAAACAATTGAGTCCTCACAAGCCGTCTTCGTCGTCCCCGTCTAGGATAATTATCAAAAAGATATTATCTTCGGAAGGATAGATCGACCCTCGTGCACAATGTGGGATGAATCGGAAGATGATGAGCTTGCTCCTCAGTTTTCGCATTACGATCAAATCGCAAAGCATATAATGGAAGGCACGAGTTACGACTTCACCCGCAAAGAAGGCCTGAATTATGGCAAAGGGTGAAAGACGATCATACAACCTGCTTATGTGCCTCAGGGAAGGCTCGATAATTACTTCAGCAAAATTTAAAGAGGTTTAGGCTACGCCTCTTCTTCATCAGAGTTATACAACAATTTTGGTGAGGAATCTGAAGACTATCATTCCGGAGATTCACTGTCGACATCCTCGGTGTAGGACTCAGATGTTAGCATCGGAGATGTGTTCATAAACCTCACGGCTAACATGACTACAGCTGATCCCACCAATACCAAAGAGGATGACCAGATCCTACTTTATGATGAAGCTTTGGATCGACATATCAGTGCCAAATGGAGTGGTCGGTTTGAACAATGTGAACCACCCACGGAGGATAAAGTACACCAAATAAATATGGGAAATGAGGCCAACCCTAAACCTATATTTATCAGTGACAACTTAACTCCCTAGGAGAAAGAAGACCTCATATCACTCATTCGAGAATATGTTGACTGCTTCGCATGGAATTATGAGGACATGCCGGCCTTGATCCCCAGATCGCTATGCATTGCCTCGACATCAACTTGGACGTCAAACCTGTCAAGCAATAGCAAAGACGGTTTCACCCACAAATCATTGAGGCAATCGAATCCAAAGTGAAGAAGCTCATCGAGTCAGGCTTCATCCGAGAGGAGCAACACCCCGATTGAGTGGCTAACATTGTGCTAATCCTAAAGAAGAATAGAAAGATATGTATCCGCATCGACTTCAAAGACCTCAATGCTACTTGTCTGAAGGACAAGTTTCCTTTACCCATCATCGACCTCATCATCGACAATACGTGTGGGTTCAAAAATATGTCCTTCATGAATGGATTCTCGGGGTATAATCAGATCAAGATGCACCCTAAGGATGAGAAGCACACTTTGTTCAGAACTCCGGTGGGGTATACTATCATATGGTTATGCCCTTCGGACTCAAGAACGCTGGCGCAACCTATCAACGCGCCATGAGCACAATTTTTCGAGATCAACTTTGAAAGACAGTCGAATGCTACATAGATGACTTGGTCGTGAAGAGTCGCAACAAAGACGACCACCTTCAAGACCTGAGAGTGATGTTCGAACTCATGCGATCTCATTAACTGAAGATGAATCCTGCGAAATCATTCTTAGGGATATCTAGCATCAAATTCCTTGGATTCGTCCTTACGACAAAAGGGATTCACATAGATCCTGACAAGGTGCGAGCTATTCAAGAGCTCCAACCGCCTAGAAATCTCAAGGAATTGAGAGGACTACAAGGACATTAGGGTTACATCCGGAGATTCATCGCAAATCTTTTGCGTAAGTGCCAACCCTTCTCCAAGCTGATAAAGAAAGGCGTTTCCTTCGAATGGGATGAGCCTTGTCAACAAGCGTTCAATGAAATCAAAACTTATCTCTCGAATCCACCTATCTTAGCGGCCCCCGTCTCGGGAAAGCTATTCCTAATTTATGTGCAAGCGATGAAACATTCTCTCGGCGCTCTCTTAGCACAAAATAACGATGCTAGCCACAAGCAAGGCATCTACTACCTGAGTAGAACCTTGTAGGGAGCCGAACAGTGATGCCCCATGGTCGAGAAGGAATGTCTAGCCCTAGTGTTCACAATTCAAAAAACACGTCATCTCCCGGATGAATCCCATCCGAGTTTATGACACAACCCGGGTTCTTAAATTGGTACCTGGAAAGATGGGCACTCTTGCTGCCCCAATACGACATACATTTTATGCCGCAAAAGTCTATCAAAGGATAAGCAATCTGCGATCTTATGGCCAGTCATCCACTCGAGTCGAAGACTGACCTATTCGAAGATATGCCAGATGAAACCCACGAGGCAATGCGACCTCACAGGAAGAAACTTGGCGATTATACTTCGACAATGCATCTCGCATGGTCACTAGTGGGTCTATCATCGTGGGAGTGAGGTGGTCATGGTTTCTCCATAAAACCACATATTACCCCGAGCTTTCTCTTTAACTGAGCCATGTATCAATAGCGTGGCTGAGTACAACACGCAACTCATTGGACTCGACTTCGTCAAAGAGTTAGGGGGTGAAGAAACTCGAAGCTTACGGCGACTCTCAGCTCATCATCAGACAGATGACGGGAGAATATGAAGTTAGGAATGATGACTTAGTCCCATGTCACAAAGCGGTTATCAAACTAGTCGAATCATTTGAAAGCTTTCGCATTGAGCACGTACTTCGTTCTAAGAACACGCACATAGATGCATTAGCGTCATTAGCAGCTAACCTGGCTCAACCGTTAGGGACAAGTCAGCACGTCACCATAGCAAGCCGATGACTCTTTCAACCAGAGTATGCTCTCGAGGTGAATGCAACTCACCAGGCTTCCAACCAACTTGAACTGATAGATTAGCGTTTCCCAATCGTCGACTACATGTTATACGGTATCTTACCTGAAGACGTTAAGGAGCGAGACTCTGTTCGCAGACGCGCACTGAGATTTTACTACGATACGACAACAAAGGCATTGTATCGTAAGTCATACGACGATATGTTGCTTCAGTGTCTCTCAACGACATAAGCATAGGATGCCCTACAGTAAACCCACGATGGCACCTGCGGAGCTCACCAACCTGGATCCAATCTCGGACCGTTTGTGAAGAATGGGCTATTATTAGACTAGAATGGTCAACGACGCGGTCGCTTATGCCAAGCGTTTCCATGCATGTCAAATCCACGCCAACTACATTCATAAACCACCCGAAGACCTGCATCCAATAGTTACTTCATGGCCATTTGAGACATGGGGGATGGATGTCGTCGGACCGATATCTCCATCATCAGCCAAATGTTATCGCTTCATCCTTGCGATAACCAACTACTTCTCTAAGTAGGGCGAAGCCATTCCTTTAAGTGAAGTCAAAACCAGTGATGTGATCAAATTCATTAAGCATCACGTCGTCTACAGATTTAGCGCCCCAAGACGTATCATTCATAACAACGGATCGCAATTCGTCATTCATGCATTCACTCGGTTCTGTGACAAGTTGAGAATAGAGAACCAAACATCCACAGCTTACAATCAGTCAGCAAATGGATTAGCCGAAGCTTTCAACAAGATGATCGTTAAGATATTAACCAAGCTGACATCCCATAGCAAGCGCGATTGGGATGAAAAGCTTGGTGAGAGCTTGTGGGCGTATCACACGACGGTTCGCACACTGACCTTCACCATGCCCTATTCACTAGTACACGGTTGTGAAGCCGTGTTACCTCACGAGATTGTCATTCCATCCCTATGCACTGCACTTATGACGAGGATGACGACTAAAGAAAGTCATCAATGACATCTCGCAGAACTCAAGGCGTTAGATGAAAAGCGGTTTGAAGCTCAACAGCACATTGAGTTCTACCAGGCCCGAATTGCCAAGGCTTTCGACAAGAAAGTCAAGAATAGATCTTTCAAGGAGGGAGAGTAGGTCCTCACTATCCATCGACCTATAATACTCAACTCCCAAAAGAAAGGGAAATTCTAGCCCAAATGGGAAGGACCATTCGTAATAGAAACGGTCTATTCAAATGGAGCTTACCGCCTCGTCAAACCGAACGGCGATAAAGTCATGATACCTATTAACGATAAATTTCTGAAGAAGTACTACCCATTGTCTTTCTTCAAACTCTCACAAAACTATCATGTTAACAACTACCTCTGATAGTCAACTCTCCCACCAATCCTTTTTAACAAGATGATTGGTCCACAAAGTTATCATGTTAACAGTTACCTCTGATAACTAATCTCCTCCAGTTTACCCCCGCCAATTCTCTTCAACAGGATGATGGGTCTACCAATGCTATCACGTTAACAATTACTTCTAATAGTTAAACTCTTCAGATAGTGGCTCACCAAGTGAAGTGCTCTATCTACTCCTTTTCCTTCCCTTACTAAGTCTCAATCAAGACTGAGGTGAATTGTTGATTATTTTTCAAACAGAATAACAAATACCCACTGTCACGTTAACACGACACCTCTGACAACTCAACTTACCAATACTTTTTAATAAGATGGTAAGTCCACAAAGTTGCTCAAAATTACAACAATCTCTTGTCACGTTAACAATCACCTTTGACAAAATCAACTCATCGACTCTCTTCAATAGAATGATAGGTCCTCAAAATCTTGTTCAAATCACAAGTACCCAACTTCTATCAAGTTAATAAATCACCTCTGACAATCCCCCGTCGATCTTCATCAATAGGACGATGGGCCCACTCCCACTGTCACGTTAATACCACACCTCTGACAAATCCACTTACCAATCCTATCCAATAGGATAGTAAGTCCTCAAAGTCGTTCCGATTGCGACAATACTATCACGTTAATAATTACCTCTGATAGTCAACTTCATTATTCCCACAAATAACGTTGTCCGATCAATCTTCACACTCCTATGTCCCTGAACGATTCGATCCATTCCGAGTGTTCTAATATCCTTAGAACAATCGCTGATAGTAACCTACCATGCGATGTGCTATTATTCTAATCAATCATCACACTCATACGTTCCTAAACGGTTTGATTATTCCAACATCGTCATTCCTGCAAATGATGTTGTTCATTGATGATGGCCTACCAAGCGATGTGCCTATCGACTCCCCATTCCCGAACAACGACCTACCAAGTGATGCGTCGTTATTCGGACCCTCGATTGGTTATTTACATAAGTAACCATTCGTCCTAGGGCTAAGTTGTCATATCAAATAGTGCGGCCTAACTTAATTATGACTTAATTGTTGTAATTAACATAACCTAACGCCTCAAACGGCTAAGAGTAGGAAAGAAATTTTAGCGTTAAGTCTAAAAGAAACTTTCCGATAACTCATCATACTGAGGGGAATAGTATGGCTAGCCCGATTCAAATGATAATCAGAAAAGGCAAATCAAACCCATTGATAGCTGAGGGTTTGCTAAAAATCCTAAGTGTTGGTCAACGGAGGAGACAAAAGCAGAAAATATACGCACAAGATGTTAAAAGCGATGAGTGGACAAAAAGCATAACTTCATTCATAATAGCAGATTTTGGGGACAATACATTCAAACAAAAAAACTTCTCAAAATCATTTCAACTCCATTAAAGCTTAGTTTTAGCAGCTAGCAGAGCCCAGCAAGCTGAAGGAATCTAGCTCAGCATTGACAGCGGATAGCTCCTTCGCTCCGCCCGCTCGGACCTAGTCCTCTGCTTCCTTCTGGATCTGGGCCTCAAAAGGTGCAGCAACAAATGTTTCTTCTCGATGTAGTGCATGGAGAGCTTGCATTTCTCTTGTAACGGCACGGTAGACGTTCACGCTCTCAAGCTGGGAGTCCTTCAGGGTCGACTCTTCCTCGGTGAGCTTGGCCCTCAGCTGAGCAATAGAAGAGACGGAAGATTGTAAAGAACCTTTCAGGGTTGACTCTTCCTCGGCAAGCTTGGACTACCCTTCCTCGGTGAGCTTGGCCTTCAGCCGAGCGATAGTGGAAACAGAAGTGTCCATCGTGGCCTACAATTGGTGTTGCCGCCCAAGCATATCCACGATGAGGGCCTCCTTCTCTGATATGCTCTTCTCTCGAGCTTCATGCTCACGCATCCTCTTAATCCGGGGTTCGGCTATGAGCCGCTCTACCTTATTACATGAATCAGAGAACACCAACTCCTCCAAGCGATGTACAGACGCCTCTAGGAGAATGAGCTCTCATTCGCAACACACAGCCAGTTGACGACCACCTGCATGTTGAATGGCCTTCAAGCTATCTGCTATGAAGGTATCAAACTCTATATAGGTGCCTCACCCAAGACCGATGATGGAGATCGCTTGTGAAGATCCAGAGTCGGGAGTAGTAGATTCTTGGCCGGGGAAGATCATGGCGATAGGCTGGATCATAGGGATGGGCTTCGAGTCATAAACATGTGGCCTTCTCCTACCCCCTATGCTTTCTAGGTCGAGGAAACCAGGTTTTGGCCAAGGCTGCGAGGGAAATTGCGAAGCAAATATGGGAGTGGGCAACTCCTCCTCATCATCGAATATAGTGATGGGTTCAGGATTAATGGGCTCAGACCTCGTTGGTCTCCTCTTGAGGGTAATCTCCTTATATCAGTCCGCCTCCTCCTCGGTGAGGGGTCTCTTCCCAGGAGATCTTAATAAGCTTCGGGTGCGAGATGCAACAGTTGATGCCCCCTCTTCAGCTGCAAAATACAACAAAAGAAATTTTAGAAATTTTGATTCAAAAAGTCAAAAATTCTCTATGTCATAAAAGTAGGAGGCCTGCAAGGTGCAGGTGATCCCCATCACGTAGGCGAGTTGATAAAACTCGCCTATCAAGCAAAGTTCGTCTGCCAAATGTTGGAGTTTGCCTGACAAGGTAAAGCTCGCCCATCAAGCAAAGCTCGCCTGACAAGGGTTGGGGTTCGCCTGACAAGGCAGAGCTCGCCCATCAAGCAGAGATCGCCAGTCGAGAGAACGAAGCTCTCCTATCAAAGTAGAGATCGCCTGTCTGGTGAGCTCACTTACACAACATAATGTTGCCTGAGTAGACGAAGTTTGCCATGGAAAATGAGCAGATATTACTTTTCTACTCATTATGGTCCTGTCCATCACCTCTATCCTACAGTCCCCTAGGCTTACCATGGTGGGTTTGGGGTATGTCGGGAGTGGCTGTAGCAGTGGCGGTGGCACAGGAAATGGAGGACGGAGGGGCTTCCTTCTTCCCCTTCGAAACAAACACCTTCACTTTAGGGGACATAGTGAGTTTGAAGAGAAATGAGGATGGGGGCTCTAAGTTTTTATAAAAACTTGAGCAAAGAGTTCGAGAGCACAATGACTGCCCGATGAGGGAGACAACCATACTATATAGGCGAAGTCTCGACGGTCGAGATTTGCACCCTAAGTCGAAATGAGTGGCTCAGATCACCTGCGACGGTTCGTATTCGACACTTCAAATCGAACGGCCACGAGCGCGGCGGGATGTTCGGAATTCCAAATAAATGGACAAGGGTTGGCAATTCAGGTCAAACAACGATGATCTCTTATCGAAACAACGATCGAGATAGAGAGTGTTGCCGAATCAACGGCTCATATCGAGCATGTGAAGACGAGGCACCCCCATCAGATCACATTTAATACGATCTGACATACCCACCCGTGGACACGTGGCTTGCCCACACAGACTTGGGCCTCACCCGCAGTCATCCAGCTCGCCTGCAAGCACGAAGCTCTCCTGACGACATCTTGGGCTCGCTTGTTGACTCTTGGACCTTGCCTGTAGTGATCTGACCTCGCCTACAAGCACGAAGCTCGCTTGACGACATCTTGAGCTCACTTGAATAGCTCAAGCTCACCTGAAGACGTGAGATCGCCTACACTACATGGCGCTCGCATGAAGCACTCAACTCAACCAAGGAGATGAGAGTCAAGCATGCATGAACCAATGTGCAACAATAACTTTCATTCAAAGTGTTCCAAACCACATTCAACTTGATTTAGGTCTAAATATTTGAAGGAGATCTTGTAGGCAATAAAAATTGCCTTTAATCAAGGAGGTCAAACCTCGCCTAATCGACCCCGCTGTAGGCATCAAAAATTGCCGATAGGTCCCCGCACACAGCTCAGTGTTAACGAGCGACGATTGAACGTCACCACCCAGTTCACAAGAGCTCAAATGACGCCGGTGAGCGACTGAAGCAAACCGACGGACTACATGAGCCGACAGAATCTCAGAACAACGGGGATACGGACTGACCGATAACCCCGTGATCACTGCAATCGGACCAACGCCCGCTGGGCCTCGATCACCCCACAGATAATCCAACCATCGGGGCCTATAGAGCTCGACGTCACGATTCCAACGCATCCGAAATCACTCAAATCCGAGTTCGGACGAAAAGTCAACGGCGAGTCAACAGCGGGACAACGGCACGGCCCCGGGCTGAACCGGGGACACCCAAACCTGTCTTGGCTGGCTCGAGACACCCCCAAGGGGTTGTCTCAGCCAATGGCCAAGACACCCCCCCAGGGGTGTCTCGGCCACAGCCGAGACACCCCCATGGGGGTGTCTCCAAGGTGGTTTCCCCCCCCTTCTCTCATTTGCCTATAAATAGAGGCCCTTAGCCTCCATTCTCTTGGCTCCGAATTCAAGGCTGAATTATCTTAGCCAAGGATTCCTCTTGTGTGAAGCGGCGAAGCCCTGCCGGAGCGAGGAGTCAGAGTTTTCAAGAGAGCAGCGAAGCCCTGCCGGATCGAGGAGTCTGCACCATCATTCACCCTTTTTCCTTAGTGTTGCTCCTTTGCGGTGACACTAAGAAGAGCTATTATCTCGTTTTAGCCGAGATATACGCTTATAACCTCTAGATCTTGCGCGGATCGACGAGGTTCTGTTTCTATATCCTACGCGGATAGACGAAACTCTGCCGGATTCTACCGGAAAGGATCTTGAAGAGTCGGCGGTCCACGGATATCAACATCCCCGTCACAGGCCAACAACCCACGCAAGCAAGAGATGATAAACAGATCTTGCGTTTGTTTGAAAGGAGTTGCTTTTCTTTTGTTTTCATTGTGTAAAGGCCTTATAAAAAGGTTATTCTTTTCTTTCATTGTAACGATTGAAGTTGTAATGAATGCAGCAATGAATACAGCAACTTTCGACCCAAACAAGCTGGCGACCACAGTGGGAGCCAACGGCATCGCAACCGACGCCGTCGTGACGCAGCCGGCATTCAAGATCCGGGTGAATGAAGAGATCGAAGGCGAGTTCGATCGGCAAAACTTCGAAGAAGGCCTCTCTTCTTCCTCCTCCAGATCCGCCTCTCCAAACCGGCGCAGGAAGGTAAACTCTTCCATAAATGTTTGCAGGTTCTTCGGTTCAAAGATCCAAGACCCCGTCGCCGCTGCACTTGCACCACGTGATGTCCCCGCGTCGTCCAACGTGGTCGAGATCGCAGATCCGGACTCCTTCTCCGCTAAGGAGATTTTTATTGAGGACGCTCCAACATTGTCAAACAGAGCACGTCAAAGACGGCGACAACGTCTTGCTCGTCAACTGGCTAAGGCTTTAGAGTCAATGGACGGGGTCCGCTATAATGAAGATCTCAAGTCCAGACGTCACCAAGAGCAGCAACGGCAAACAACCAGCCCCTCCTCCAAAACAGAAACGAACAAATGGGTTCATGTCAAAAGAACCCGTTCTACTCTCGAGGAGCGAATCCAGAAGCGCCGTGCCTTGCGTGCGCATGCCTGGGCCCTTATCCGAAAAGCACAAGAAGCGCAAAAGGAAGAGGCAGTTAAGGGATCGCCGCGATCCACACGAGTTTGGGTGCCAAAGGCCAAATCAGCGCCTAAGGCAAAAGCAGGTAATATTGCTCTCTTACCTTCATTAATTTCAGATCCCGAACCTCTGGTAAAGCCCCACCGCAGCGTGGGTTTCCCCGAGTTCAAGAATCCTCCGAAGGATCGTATCGGTGCTCTACCCGAGAATCGAGGAAAAGCACTCGTCAAAGGGAGCTGGAGATCATTGAAGGAACTTCAAGCCAACACCCAGGCTGGGGGTCGTACACGACCTCCTAACAAATTGATTGCTGCAACGACCAGTTTGGCGACAAATGCAAAAGACCAAGAGCCCGTTAAGGTTTCACCCTCACAAAGGTGTGATTCCAAACGTGCGACTCTTGCAGAGGTCAACAAGGCGATGAACACTCAGAAGAAGACGCGTCAGACATACGAACGCGTTATACCTGAGGACCCATATGAGCCGCCGATAGGTCACTCCGACTGCAACGTCGATGAGTTGTGCTATCAGGCTGGGGGTGCGAATGGATCTCGAGAGAGAAACACCCGGGAAGCGGACTCTCACTGTCCATGTACCAAGATTATCAGGGCAGTATTATCAATGTGTAGCTGCCCCAAGACCACTCCACAGAGGGTCTCGATACTCAATGGGACAACGAAGCCCAAATCAAGACATTCCCACCGAAGAGGATTAGTTGGTCGGGACAATGAGTTCCCAGAAGTTGCCATCAACATGGTCAACAAGGGAAAAGCCCCAATTCTTTCAAGTGGTCCCGACCATAATCTCTCTCTAGGAAGTGGAGTCAATCCGGGAATAGTTCAACTTCAGCTAGAAGCCGCCGGATGTAACGACGACCATGGGATCCTTGAGGACACCCATTCCGATGAGGGACTTTCAGATTCTTATTCCGCTCTCGCCTCCGACGATACAACGTCTAGTGCAGGGCAAACTCGAGAAGTGTTCATGGTCAACACCGATCAAATGGCCAAAATCATTGAAGAGACCCTGGCTAAGCAGAAGGAAATCTTCAAGTTCGAGATGGAAATGGCTATGCAAGAGATGAGACAAGTGCACGACCAACAAATCCGAGCTTTGTCAAATCAACTAGTCGAATCCAGCCGTCGCACCCAGAGCGCCGCTGTTGACAGTGATCCGGAGGTGAACGAGGTCATCATGGCCAACGCACCTCCCAAGAGTACTGGGGATGGCCCCACCAAAAATAACCACAATGGGGGTGGACCCACCAGTAATGATAACACTGGGGGTGGCCGTATTATTCCTCTCGAAAATCGTCCGAAACAGGATATGAACGAGGCTGAAAAGATGAAGGAGCTCGAAAGAAAAATCGACGCCCTAATGTCTGCTCGAGAGGTGAAGAGGACCGGCGTTCCGTGTCCTTACCCAAAAGAGTGGGATTCGATCCCGTATCCGGCGAAGTTCAACCTAATCAACTTCACGCCGTTCAACGGGAAGAGCTCGCCCACTCAACACCTGATTTACTTCAGGTCCCACTTAGGGGTGATTTCGGGCAACGAGCCTCTGATGGTTCGGTCATTCGTTGGCACCCTTCGCGGGCCCGCCTTCGATTGGTACCGCCGTCTCAAACCCGGAAGCATCAACAGCTAGGAAGACCTGGAAAGCACGTTCCTCGCCCGTTTCTTCGATGATGACACTGAGGTATCGATCAAGACACTCTTCGATATGAAACAAAAAGGCGGGGAATCGGTGGAAACCTTCGTCAAACGCTTCCGCAATCAAGCAATGAACTGCAGAGATCCCGTCACGGAGGAATTCATCTTGCAGACTTGTCAGAACAACTTCTCCATCAATATCTTGGAGGTTATGGGGGTAGAGCCGCTCAATACCTGGAAAGAGTTGAGGACTCAAGGAGAGCATGCCGAACGATTCCTCAAGAGGAAGAAAGCCGAGAAGAGCCAACCGATGGTCAACCCTCCGGAGTCGGATCTCGTACCTCATGATGAAGAGGACGCACCTGCAACGGATATTGACGATGATCAGACGTCACAACAGCAGTCCTGGGAACAGCAGGAGAATTCGGACGAGTACTCGTTCGAAGACGAAGACGTTCCCGCCATCTTCGAGACTCTTCTCGAAAACGACAAAATCAAGCTTCCACCCATCATGAATCAGGAGGAAGCTGATGATTCTGCGAATCCAAGGTACTGTGCATACCACAGGAGGGTTGTTCATCCCACCGAGGATTGCCTTGCTCTCAAGAATTACATTCAGACCTTGGTTGAAGCCGGGGTTATAATGCTGGGGTGAGCCAATTGAGAATGGCGAAACTCCAACGAGTACACGAGTATAAACTGTTTCTCGATCCTCCGACCGGTATAAGAGGTTAAACTGCTCCCAGATGCTCCAAAAGGTATACGAGTCTAAACTATTTCCTACATTACACGGGAAGTTCCTGGAGAGTGCCATGCATGGTACTCTTAAGGATAACCCGGTCAATAGCCGATGCAATGATAACACTCAGTTTCGCAAAGAAACTGGGGGTGGGCGATTCATGTAACGGGAAGTTCCCGGAGAAATTCTCTTAGGGATAACCCGATCACTACAAGCAAAGTGATAAACACTAAACCCCATTGCGATGAGTATGAGTCAACACTCTCAATGTGATTTGTACTCCTACTCTCGCTGTTTACCTGGTCAAACCTTCCTATAGTTAGGACCAAGGCCAAAATCCCCTCTCGATTCCTCCAATGAACGAGAGGTCCATTTTCAACTCGAGTGATCAAACCTTCAGATAGTTAGGGTCATCTCAAACTTCTGCTCGATCAAACCTTCCGACAGTTAGGGTTATCCGATCTTTTCTGATTCTCGGAGTGGAGATCCCACTCTTAGTTTCACCTTTCCGGATTCTGGGGGTGGAGATCCCACCCCGAGTTTCCTTTCCGGCTGTAGGTAGAATATACAATTCGCCCCCCTTCAGCATTAGTAGCACTAAAAGAGTTAACTCTTTTAGCACGACGTCACATGTGGAACGGATTTAGACAATTCGCATGCTAGCCCGATGCAAACGGCAATCGGTAAAGGCACGTCAAATCCGTTGAGGGCTGGGGGTTTGCCAAAAACCCCAGAGTCAGCGCCTAACACGCGTTGCCGGGTAGTCTATTCCCGTGAGAAAGACGAAGTCTACGTATTCAATATCGTAGCACTAAAAGAGTTAACTCTTTTAGCACGACGTCACATGCGGAATGGACTTAGACAATCCGCATGCTAGCCCGACTCAAACGGTAATCGGTAAAGGCTCATCAAATCCGTTGATGGCTGAGAATTTGCCAAAAATTCTATAAACACGAGTCATTGACGCACCAACTCCACATGAATCAGCTTTAACGATTGACTTTTGGCGATTTGAAACCCTAAGGTGGACGCCGGTCAACGCGTAACCCTAGGTCAACGCCATTCAATGCGTTGCGACAAAAAGTCAACCGTCGACGCTCAAAACCCTAAGGTGGACGCCGGTCAACGCGTAACCTTAGGTCAACGCCGGACAACGCGTTGCAGCCCAAGCGGTTCCAAAATCCTAAGGTGGACGCCGGTCAACGCGTAACCTTAGGTCAACGCCATTCAACGCGTTGCACCAAAAGTCAACACGTGGCGACGAGAGTCAACACGTGACGACAAAACTCAACCTACGCGGTTCAAAACCCTAAGGTGTACGTCGGTCAACGCGTAACCTTAGGTCAACGCCATTCAACGCGTTGCACCAAAAGTCAACACGTGCGACGAAAGTCAACACGTGACGACAAAACTCAACCCACGCGGTTACTAAACCCTAAGGCGGACGCCGGACAACGCGTAGCCTTAGGTCAACGCCGGATAGCGCGTTGCAACCCCCAGTGATCCGAAACCCTAAGTCAACACAATGTGACAGGGATAGTAAGTTCAAAAGTCAACTCAATGACACGAGCCAAACTCAATCCACCAGCTGTAAACTCGAGACTCCAACGACGGCCAGGCGATAAACGCAGCGCCGAAACAACTTCGGTTATTCGACAAAGCACCGGATAAACCGAAGATCGAAGGAGCCGAGAGTTGAAGCGAACCACAGGTCCCTTAGGCCGACTGAAGGCTGGACCAATCATATCCAAAGTATTCCGGTCTCTTCTATAAAAGAAACGAGTCCGAAACACTTTGGAGGGGGTATCTGTAGGCATCAAAAATTGCCGATAGGTCCCCGCACACAGCTCAGTG
>BQKN01059622.1:64067-79613 GCA_022839385.1 Asparagus kiusianus
CGAATACAACAATAGTTGTTCTCTACAATAGATGAGAACTCAATTAAGCTCGACTCAATGTTACAATCTCTCACAACCCTAATTATAATATATATGTAAATACGATAAGCTCAATGTGGGTGTGTGTAACAATGAGTGAAATCAAATCAAAACTAAACTCAAAATAAAACTAGCTTTAATAAGATGATAATCAAATGAATAGATATAAACCTAGAAATAGAGTTTAGAAAACTTCTCAATAGATCAAGAGGTAGAGGAGAAAGGTTGGATGCTCAAACATCAATGATTGATCTCCTCAAGCTCTTGTGAAATTGATATCACAAAACAAACTCTCAATTTGCTTAAAAGCTTTTTAAACATAACTTAAACCAAACACAAACCCTTGTTAAAACTTGTTTAAAATACTCTCTTAGGTGTGGAAAATAGTTATGGCAAAGGGGTATATATAGGGTAGAAGAAAACAACCCAAAAAATCTTAAAAACCCACTAAAAAACCAAAAAACAGAAGTTACCGTTACTGTTCAATGGTCGGGTGCTATACTAATGATGGTCGACCGTGCTACAGTGCGGTCGATCGCGCTGTTCACGGACAGTTTCTGTTTTTGATAAATTTTAGAATTTTATGTATCTGACTTTGTAAAATTAATTAAAAATAGTAAATCTACTCCAAAAATCATAAAATTTTGAGGAAAAGTTCTAGACATGTAGATAAACATGTTAGAGAAAGAATTTCTGAAATATCACTTCTCCGTTGATAGAAATAAATATTTGAACACAGATATATAGTTTCTGAAAAAACTACAAAAAATACGATTTTGTAAATTCAATTGAAAATAACAAAACAACTCCAAAAATAGTAAAAATTAGGGAAATATTTGTATATATGATGATAAACATGTAAACGAAGAAATTTTTGAAATTGCATTTCCCAATAATGAAAACGCATTTGGTTATGTAAACGAAGAAAAAAATAAAAACATGACCCCTATCATTCAAGCTCAAAGCCCTATGGTTATGAACCTATTTGGGTGCATTTAGTGCACGGGTCCGGTCATAGCAATAATTATACAAATGACCCATTCGATTGTAATAAGTACAATGAAGAGGATGCATTTGGTTATGTTGACCATGTGGATGTGCACGAGGAACATTTACAAATAAAGATGGTCTTTTAAGATTATTTTGTAAATGAGAAACATTTTGAAATAATGTTGGTCTACTTGAAATATTTTACGATTTAGAAACTTTTCACAAATCAAAACAAAACTTAGCTAAGTGACCAACTCTATCACAAAAATCACAATGATACACATTATCATGCTTATGATGAACAATGGATGCATGTGTGTACATGTGATGAAGAAGAAGCCTTATGAGATGCACAAGGACCATTGACATTTTTATATTTGTGTGCATCAAAGAAAAATTTAGCTAAATGGCCTTTACGATCACAAATGGAGCACTTGTAAACTTTGCTATACAAGTGTGCATAGTGTGTAGGTGATTTATAAGTTATAGCACTAAATTTAGCACACTTGTCCATAAGTTTCTTATGATTATCAATGCATGTGTTAAAAGTTAAATCTAAGCATGATATGTGGTTTTTCACAAGATTCAATTTATTATTGGTCATAACATCATTGATAATAGAAGTAGAGCATGTATGGTTATTCTTAAAAGAATCAAATTCATTTCTAATGCATTCTACTTCTAGCATGACATCTTTATTAGCATGAGTTAAGCTAGAAATGGATAAAGTCAATTTTTCATTTTCTAATTTTAACATATCATTAATTTCTTTAAGAGCAACATTTTCTTGAGAAATGATATCAAAATTGGAGGCTAGCTTCTCATGATCGGATTTTAAACTAACATGCTAGCTTTTGAGATCAAAAAAATTATTTTGCAATTTAGTGTAGGCATGAGATAATCTTTCATATGCACAGCGAGTTCATCAATAGATAAATCATTATCGGAATCGGAATTGCTTACTACACAAGAGTTATCCTCTTGTGGCCGTGTGCATGATGCTCCACATGAACTTGAAGAAGAATCCTCCAAAGCTTGTCAGATTGCCTCCAAGTCTCCTTGATGTGCTTCAATAAATTTCCAAAGTTTGTAACCACTATCAAAATGAACAAATTTGTTAGAAAAGAATGAGTCAAAAGCATTAAGCAAAATTCTAATAAAAGCTTGATCATTGTAAATATTTTATTATCATGATCGCTCCACTTGGATATCTCCAAAGTGGGCACAATATAAGCACAATCAATAACTTCCCATAAGTCGATATTTCTAGATTCAACAAATAGTTTAAATCTAGAAGCCCATTGTGCATAGGGAAAATTAATGAATTTAGGAGTAACAGTCGATTCATAGCCTAAACGAAATACATTTATATTCATGATATATATGTGAATATATGCAAGCAAGACAAATGTAATCATAACTAGATTAGCACAAATAAGATAACTTGGATCTTTAACTCAAGATGATTAGTCCTTAAATCAAAGAGTACTAAGCTCTGATACCAATTGTTGGACCTAGAAGGGGGTGATTAGGGTCTTATGCTAATCTAATCCGATTTTATGCCGATTAAAACTAATTAATAAGTTATCCTAACAAGTATGAAATACAACAAGATAATGAGCTAGGATAAGCAATATGAACAAATGAATATATCCTAGCAATGAGATATATACAAGGATATATAATTAACATAAGGGTAAACAATCTAAACTAGATAGTGGGCAATATAATCAACAAGCAATATACAAAGGTGATATAAGATATGAGCATAAAAATAAGTACGCCAATGCAATCACAAACAAATGATATGATTACGGAGTTCGGTACCCACGACCTACGTCTCTTCTCCTCACCTCGAGAAGATCTCCACTATCATAACCGGATTTTTAACGTTCACTCGAATAACGTTTACACCACACAATATGGTTTTTTTAGTTTACCGAAAACTCTACAACTAACACACTCTAGCAAACACACTCTACACCCTCACAAGTGTTGGACCTAGCCGTGTCTCCCTCAAGTGCTCGGTTACAACCTCTCCCTAGGTTCGTCAACTGACGCCACTCCGCTTGGGACGATCCCCGACTCTCACCACACACTCCCCTCGGTGTACAAGTGTATTACAAAGTATATCTCACAATAATCACAAATACAACAAATGATTGTTCTCTAATATGAATGAGAACACAATGAAAGCTCACACTTAATTTTTACAACTTGTGTGTAAACAATGAGTGAAATAAAATCTAACTCAACTAGCAAACTAGCAATAATAAGAATATGAAAATCAATAATAAAATTGCTAGAGAAAGGAGTTAGAAAACTTCTCTATAAACACAAAGAGAGGATGAGAAGATATTAAAGATGAACTCCTCAACAGATGATGCAAGCTCCTCTTTGTAAAAGTAAACCCCAAAAATAAACTAAACAAACTGTAAAACCCTCTTAAACTTGTTTAAAACTTTCTCAGAAAATTAGGAATATGAATCTGTACAAAAAGAGCCGTTGGGGTGAACGGCGGTCGACCGTTGAAAACTCGCGGTCGATCGCGAGCTAGCTAAGAAACCCAGAAAACTTCCAGAGACTTACGCGTTCGACCGTGGGAATTTTTAGCTCGATGGTCGATCATGGCGGTCGACCGTGAAAGTTTCTGTAATCCACTCAGCAAAAGACACAGGCACAGTCGACCGTGGTGGTCGACCGCAAACTGATATATAAAAAATTCAGGTTTGAAAGCAGTTTGCTGATTTTAAAACACTGTTTAAAATATCAAATAAATTCCAAAAATTATGAAACTTTGGAAAATGATTGTAGACATGATAATACACATGCTACAAAAACTGGTTTTCTAAAAGGACTTCCCAAATGAGAAATATTATCATTTTGCAAAATAGTCCAAAACATGAAAGTGTGATCATACGAGTTTTGATATTTTAGCTTAACCATGTTTTGAAACATTACAAAATGATTTTATAGACTTGAAGAAAGATGTAAGCTATTATTATGAAGTCTATAAACAATGAATATAGTATTTTATCAAAATACACATATAATGCACTAAAACATGATTTCATTGAACTAAATAAAATTAATATTGATAAAATCATATATATGCATATAAGTATGAAACAAAAATATGTTTTCTAATTATATTAAATTGTTTCTTATTAAAACTTGAAAACTATCAAACCAAAACATATATGTATATATATAACTATATATTTACAAAACCATAACGTGTATGTGTGTATATGATTGAGCTTAGAGTACCAACACACATAATATAAAAACCTAGACTAAATTACCCAATCTTGATCTTGATCTTCAATAAGCTTGACTTGGTACACTTGCGGAAGAAGCTTAAACTTGTATCTTTAACTTGAATATACATTGCTTCACTCCACTATTCCGCCAACCTCCATTGGCTATGATCGTTGAAGCTCTATTCCATCCATCCTCCAACACGTTGTTTGCCTAGAATAAATATAAAAGCACAAATACTAGACAAACAACATTAGGTGTAAATTGTTTGTTAAACATCATCAAAACAAGAAGGCTAACATATATATGATTGAGCTTAAAGTACTAACACACATAATATAAACCTAAAACTAAATTTACCCAAGCTTGTGATCTTCAACGAAGCTCTATCTTGGTATACTAGCGGATGAGGCTTGAACTTGAATCTTTAACTTGAATTGCGTAGGCTTCAACCACTATTCCACCAACCTCCATTGGATATGATCGTTGAAGCTTGATTCCATCCATCCTCTAACATATTGTTTGTCTATAATAAATAAGAAAACACGAATACTAGACAAATAATATTAGTGGTAAATTGTTTGTTAAACATCATCAAAACAAAGAGGCCAACAATCTCCCTCTTTTTGATGATGACGAGCAATTTACAAAAAGGATATATGCATGAAGAAAATAAATATACAATATTACAATTATCATGCATAACAAGGAAAGAATATACTCACAATATTTTCCCCCCTTTGACAACATCAAAAAGGAGAAAACCATATAGATGAAAGAGAGCGAAAGCTCGCCCTACCTATAAGCATGGGTGAGTATAACACATAGAAAGATATAAAGATTGCTCCCCCTATCAAAATGCCTCATGAATGTATGAAATGAATGCTAATGCATACATATGTGAGAAAGCATAGATTAAAAACATGCTAAACATAACTCACATACAAAAAAGATAATAAGAACACATATAAATATGTTAATATGAAAAAAGTGTCTCATTAAACGATTTTGAAAACATAGTGTATAAAAATAGATTTATGAAATCAAAAGATAGAACATAAGAATCATGCAAAAAGTTTTTAAATCAACCAAATGAAATCATAAATCAAAGTGTAAATCCAAAAACAATGTTTGATCAATAAAGAAAACTTTCTTTGTAGGACTTGATCAAACCACTCATAGAATACATTATAAAGCATATTTGAAATTTTTTGTGCTATATAATGAATTCAAACGAACAAATCAAAACAAAATTTTCATAGTTCAAAAATAAGATTACAAAACATACAAGAATCATGAACTATGGAAAAAATTACCTTTAAAAGTATAAAGCCAAGTCATCATTGATTTTTAAAAATCAAGAGATGCAACTATATCTATCTCTTGAGCTAGTATCAACCCATATAAATATTTTTAGCACCCGGTAAACAAGATTTGGGAATAAACACCCAATAAACTCAGAGGGTTATATAAACACAAACCTCTCATTAAAACAAAACTAATAATCATAAAAACAAAAGAATTTGATCAATGAAAAAAATTGTTTTCATGTTCAAAAGTTTAAAGTATAATTTTTCAAAACCAAGAAAAAAAATAAAAACACTAAAATTCTTGGTTTAAAATCAACTTTATTTTGGTACCCAAGTATTCTTGGTACCAAAAGATTTAGGGATATGATCTCTATCATTTAAACTCAAAGCCCTAGGGTTATGAACTCGTTTGGATATATGTGGTGCACTAACACGGTCAAAGCAATAATCACTCAAATGACCTTCCAATTGCAATAGGTGCAATGAAGAGGTTTAAATGATTTGTGTTGACCAAGTGGGCGTGCACAGGAATCGTTTGCAAATAAAGATTTCTCTTTTAAATTATATCGCAAATGAGAAACATCTTTAAACAAAGGTGGTTTACTTGAGAAATTTGGCAAGTTTGAATATTTTTTCAAATCATAACAAAACTTCGTCAAATGGCCAAATCTACCACAAACATCACATTTTAAAACATATGGTCTACTAGAAATATTTGGCAAACTTAAATTCTTTTTCAAATCAAAGCAAAACTTTGCCAAATGGCCAAAACAACCACAATAATTATATTGATACACACTTGCATGCTTATGATGAACATTATGTGCATGTGCATGAGTGTGTGATGAAGAAGCTTGATGAGATGCACAAGGAACATTTGATTTTGTAGGTTTATGTGCATCATAGCAAAATTTAGACAAATGGCCTTTACGACCATAAATAGTGCATTTATAAACTTTGCTATATATGTGTGCATAATGAGTGGATGATTTAGACTCAGATTTGACACATATATTCATAAGCTTCTTATGATTATCAATGCATGAAGTTAATGTTGAATCTAAAGATGGTATGCGATTTCTGACAAGATTAAACTCAACATTAGGCACGACATCATTGATAATAGAAGTAGAGCATGTGTGGTTATCAAATTTATTTCTAATGCATTCTACTTCTAGCATGGCATCTTTATTTGCATGAGTTAAGCTAGCAATAGATGAGCTCAAATTTTTATTTTCCAAATTCAATATATCATTATTTTATTTAAGTGTAACATTCTCTTTAGCAATGATATCAAATTTGGAACCTAGCAACTCATGATCGGATTTTAATTCTATATGCTTGCTTTTAAGATCAATAAAATCATTTTATAATTTTGTATAGGCATGTGATAATCTCTCATATGCATAAGCGAGTTCATTAATAGATAGATCATCATCGGATTCTTAATCGCTTACCACACTAGGGTTATCCCCTAATGTGCATGATGCTCCTCTATCACTTGAAGTCAATTCCGCCACAACGAGTCGAATCTCCTCCAAATCTCCTTGCTGTGCTTCAAAAAGTTTCCAAATCGTGTAAGCACTATCAAAATGAGCAAGTTCGTTAGAAATACATGGTTCAAAAGCATTATGCAAGAGTTCTAATATTAACTTGTTCATTGTAAACATTTTCATATCATGATTGCTCCACTTGGATTTCTCCAATGTGGGCACAATATAAGAACAATCAGTAACTTCCCATAAGTTGATATTTTTAGATTCAACAAATATTTTAAATTTAGAGCACCATTGAGCATAAGGGAAATTTCTATATTTTGGAGCAATATTTGGATTATAGCCTAAACGAAATATATTCATATTCATGATATATATGTGAATATATGCAAGCAAGACAAATACAATCATAACTAGATTAGCACAAAAAGATAACTTGGATCTTTAACTCAAGGTGATTAGTTCTTAAATCAAAGAGCACCAAGCTCTGATACCAATTGTTAGACGCTCGAGGTGGGGGGGGGGGGGTGATTAGGGTCTTATGCTAATCTAATCCGATTTTATAGCAATTAAAAGTAATTAACAATTTATCCTAGCAGGTATGAAATATAACAAGATATATGAGCTAGGATAAGAAATATGAACAAAGAGATATATTCTAGCAATGAGATATACTATGAGATATATGCAAGGATATACAACTTAACACAAAGGTGAAATAAACATAAACAAAACAAGAGTGATAGTGTGCAAATAAACAATACAAACACATAATATGATCACGGAGTTCGGACCTTTCGTCCTACGTCTCCGCTCCCCACTCCCGGGGAGAAATCCGCTATAATAACTGGATTTTTTACGCTTACCCGAACAACGTTTACACCTCACACTACGGTTTTCTAGTTTACCAAAAACTCTACAATCAACACTCTTGCAATCCCACTCTACACCCTCTCAAGTGTTGGAAATAGACGTATCTCCCTCAAGTGCTCAGATATAACCTCTCCCTAGGTTCGTCAACCAACGCCACTCCTCTTAGGACGATCCCCGACTCTCGCCACACACTTCTCTCGGTGTACAAGTGTATTACAAAGTGAATCTCACAATTAAGCACGAATACAACAATAGTTGTTCTCTACAATAGATGAGAACTCAATTAAGCTCGACTCAATGTTACAATCTCTCACAACCCTAATTATAATATATATGTAAATACGATAAGCTCAATGTGGGTGTGTGTAACAATGAGTGAAATCAAATCAAAACTAAACTCAAAATAAAACTAGCTTTAATAAGATGATAATCAAACAAATAGATATAAAGCTAGAAATAGAGTTTAGAAAACTTCTTAATAGATCAAGAGGTAGAGGAGAAATGTTGGATGCTCAAACACCAATGGTTAATCTCCTCAAGCTCTTGTGAAATTGATATCACAAAACAAACTCTCAATTTGTTTAAAAGCTTTTTAAACAAAACTTAAACCAAACACAAACCATTGTTAAAACTTGTTTAAAACACTCTTTTGGGTGTGAAAAATAGTTATAACAAAGGGGTATATATAGGGTAGAAGAAAACAACCCAATAAATCTCAAAAACCCACTAAAAAACCAAAAAAACAGAAGTTACCGTTACTGTTCAACGGTTGGGTGCTACAGTGGGGACCCTGCTGATGTGAACCCTGATGCGGCATAATTATGTACCAAAATTGCAAGTGCACAATTGATCAAGTTATAGTATAAAAAGTTATCGATCCCACGAGGAAGGTGATTTTAAGAGATTGTTAGAATTGGTTCTTATGTTTTGTGCGTGACAAAAATAGGATTAAAGAATAAGTATGATTATGGAGAGAGATATGATGAGTGATTGTTTTGAATATATGCAAGTAACAATAAATTGAATTTGAGCGAAGAGAAGTAAGAATCAAAGAATAGAATAAAAAGCAAGAATAAAAAGAGAAAAAATCAAGAAAACAAACGATGGGGAATTTAATTAAAGATATGAGAGATCTAGAATTAAATCCACTAGCTAATCTCAGTTATAAAATACAAACTATTATCTTTTTATCATATTTTAACTTAGATTTATTAAGCATAGACTATCAAACCATTTAAGAAAAATATAACCTATCAAATTATCATCTAAATCAAAATAAAAATTATGATAAGAACAACAACAAGATAGTAATCCTAGAATTCATAAGCATAACCTATCAAACCATTTAAGATAAGCATAGATTATCAAATTCTTTTTCTACCAATTAGTTCTCTAGTTGATTATCGTAAACATGATCATTTTAAGTGTAAGAGAATAATTCATACAATATAAAGAAAATTAGACTAGTTTCATACAATTCTAAGATTCCTACAAGAATTAATTTCACATCTTAAGAAATAAAAGCAAGAAGAAAAAGAACTAATTATAAAAATAAAAAGAAAAGAAAAATCTAAACTATGAACAAAAAAATAAATCTAACTACAAAGAATTAAAATCTAAACTACAAAATAAATTGCAAAAATTAAATGCATAAAGATAAATCTACTCTACAAATTAAAGTGCAAAAAGAAATAAAAAGATAAGAAAATAAATCTACACTACAAGCATGAATGTAAATCTAACTAATAAGCAATATAATAAAGAAATTACTAAAAAGAAATAAAAAAGAGAAATAAAATAAAAGCAAACCTTCAAACTTTTCTTCATCTCCATCATCATCATCCAACAAGGAGAAGAAGATTTGAAGTGGAGAAAAAAATATTTTTATTAATTGTAACAAAAGTTACAAATTTGAAAGACCTTCTCAATTAAGAGTAGCCCTCCCCTCACTCTCTACCTCTATTTATAGTAAACATCAGTGAATGAGAACCATTGAATTAAAATCTTATCCAAAAACAATAAATTTTAGCCCTTAATTTGTAACAAACTGTACGTCAGTATTGATACCAACATCGATAGGCGTATCGATGTTGGCATCGATATGTGCATCGATGCTAGCATCGATGCGCCCATCGATGCTGGTATCGATGTGTGCCTTTTCCTAGTTGTTGTCTGAAGCTAGCTTCTTGTGTTTGTTCTTGGGCTTGGGCCTTGGACATTTTCTTGGCAATTTGGGCTTTAGCACTTCATTAAATATTTATTTGGCTTCATGGGCTTCAATTCTTCATGGCTTGATTCTTTTCATGGCTTGCTTTTGGATAAATTGGCAATTTGATTTTCCAATGGGCTTCTTGATTTCTCTTTTGCTTTATTTCTTCATTTACTCAAGGGCCTTTGTTGAGAGATGAGATTTTTGGGATTTATTCTTTATTAACCTGCATTTAAAGATAAAAATAATTATTAGTGACAGGTTTATTCATATAAAATAGATAATGAGGGTATAAAATTATAATAAAATGTGATTATCACCCTACTGTTGGGATCTTCCTGATTCTGTAAATGGCCTCTTTCCCTTTCCTTTGTTCCTGGGCTGTCCTGACTTAACGTTCCTTTCCTTGCCCTTCCGAAACATGGCCATCTCAGTCTCCTATGATATGGCGGCATCAGCCACCGCCCGCACTGAATGAAATCTCCTGGATACAAGATACCAACGTAAACTCGGGTGAAGCCCTATCAAGAACATCTGACCCTGCCGCTCTCCAGTCTGCCACATGCCCGTGAATCTGAGTAATCCCATGAACTTACTCTCATAATCCATCATCGACATATCTCCCTGCTCTAGCTAGGCTAGCTCCAACTCCTTCTCAGCTTTTGTTGATGCTGACACATACTGCTCATCAAAGAAATAAGCGAAATCCTCCTAAGTAAGCGTCATCCTCTGCTCTGGGCTAAACTGAATATGATACCAACCCCCTGCGTTGTCCTTGAGGCAGAAAGCTGCTAACCTCTGCTTCTACACAGTGTCCACATTAAGCATATCTATGATGTTACTCACATCTTCCTTCCACTTTTGTGCTGTAAGAGAATCTGACGTGCCATGAAACTCCGGTGCTCTCATCTTCTGGTACCTCTCTACCAAACGAAGCCAAGCCTCCTACTCAGCGGCTCCATCAAGAACTGGTGGTGGTGTAATTATGGGTGTCTCCTCCTCACTAGGTATCTTATGTTGGACCTGATTTGCCATCTGCTCCTTTATTGGCACTAACCGAGCTGCCAAAGGTGCTATGAGATCAACTAGATACTGCGGAGCCTGCTGCGGCTGGGGCTCTACATCAACTTACCCAGCTCCCCCTAAGCATGGGTACCTCTATGACCTCATCCTCTTCCCGACATCTATAAGTTCAAGGGTTGAGCTTGTCAAACATAGTAAATGAGATCTCAAGCATAACAACAAAACATATATCAATAGGAAAATAGTATCACTTATCATTCACAACATGCTTTATAATTCAAGCAAGATAGTCATCATAAAAAAAATTTGTAATTTTCATGTACATATATATAACGTCCTCACTCATTCTAGGAATTCCTAGCGAATTCTATACATGATTTCTAGGAAACTCTATCTTAGCTCCACAACTTGACACATGAATGATCCTAAGAATGCTAGAACTAGAGCTCTGATACTAACTATGATGTCCCTGGGTTCACACAAGGCTGCAGTCCAAGGTGAATCCAAGAATGTCAAACCTGCCATACACCAACATCATGCAATAACACGTTTCACTATCATAGTTACTATCTCTCTAGTGGGAACAAACAACAGGTGTAGGTACAAAACAGGTAAAAGAATAATAAAGTAGTATAATGAGCAAGTTAAGTATAGAAGAGATGTACAAATAACCATCATCAGGGCCGAACTAAAATAGAATAAAATATCTTTGAAACTAGAACAAATGTAATATGTCTCAATACAAAGAGTCAAGTGAAATCCTACTAAGGTACTCAGTCTTTACAAAATAAAAATACAAACTCTAATGTCTACTGATAAACATCTACTGTGGAGCTCTAAAAATAACTACAAATATAATATAATAGATAGAAGCTACTATGCATCTCCATCAACCTACAAATCTCCGTGCACCTGACTCGCTACTTGAAAAGGGGGGAAACTAAAGATGATACCATCCCCTTGCGTTGCCCTTGAGGCTGAAAGCTGCTAGCCTCTGCTTATGTACAGTGTCCACATTAAGCATATCTAAGATGTTACTCACATCTTCCTTCCACTTGTGTGCTGTAATAGAATCTGGAGCACCCTGAAACTCCGGTGCTCTCATCTTCTGGTACCTCTCTACCAGACGAAGCCATGTCTCCTGCTCAGCGACTCTCTCGATAACTGGTGGTTGTGGTGTAGCTATCTCTGGTGTTTCCTCTTTAATAGGTATCTTCTGCTAGACCTTAAACTCTGGTGTTTCCTCTTTAATAGGTGTTTCCTCTTTAATAGGTATCTCCTGCTAGACCTGATGTGCCATCCACTCCTCAATCGCCTTTGAGGCTGAAAGATGCTAGCCTCTGCTTCTACACAGTGTCCATATTAAGCATATCTAAGATGTTACTTACATCTTCCTTCCACTTGTGTGCTGTAATAGAATCTGGCGCACCCTGAAACTCTGGTGCTCTCATCTTCTGGTACCTCTTTACCAGACGAAGCCATGTCTCCTGCTTAACGACTCTCTTGATAACTGGTGGTGGTGGTGTAGCTATCAGTGTGCCCTCTAGTGTTTCCTCTTGGATAGGTATCTCCAGCTAGACCGGATGCACCATCCGCTCCTCAATCGTCGCTAACCGGGCTGCCAAAGGTGCTATAAGATCAACTAAGTACTGTGGAGCCTGTTGTGGCTCGTGCTCTGCATCAGTTTGCCTAGTTTTCTAAGCACAAGTACCTTTGCGACCACGTCCTCTTCTCGACATCTATAAGTTTAGGAGTAGAGCTTGTTTACATAGTAGCTAGGATCCCAAGCATAAGAATAAAATATATATCAATAGGAAAATCGTATCACTTATTTTTCACCGCATGCTTTATAATTCAAAGCAAATAGTCACCATAATTTTTTTTTTGATATTTTTGCGTATATACATATACGTCCTCACTTATTCTAGGAATTTCTAGTGGACTCTATACATGATTCCTAGGAAACTCTATCCTAGCTCCACAATATAACACATGAATGATCCTAAGGATACTGAAACTAGAGCTCTGATACTAACTGTGATGCCTCAGGGTTCACACAAGGCTGCAGTCCAAGATGAATCCAAGAATGTCAAACCTACCATGCACCAACACCATGCAACAACATGTTTCACCATCATAGTACTATCTCTCTAGTGGAATTAACAACATGTATATGTACAAAAAAGCTAAAGAATAATGAGGTAGTACAATAAACAGAATAAACACATAAGAAGGGTATAAATAAACATCATCAGGGCCCAACTAAAATAGAATAATATAACTCTGAATCTGGAATAAATATAATATGTCTCAACACAAGAGTCAAATAAAATCTCACGAAGGCACTCAGCCTCTATAAAATAAAAATAAAAACTCTAATGTCTAAAAACTAAACAACAACTATGAAACTCTAAAATAACTACTAATATAATAAAATAAATAGAGCCTAAGGTGTAACTCCATCAACCTGCGACTCTCCGTGTGTCGAACTCGCTACTTGAAATGTGGGAAAACAACGAGCATCAAAGCGCTAGCGAGATCATGTCCACCGCCCCCAGGGGAATGGGTAGGAGTATATAAAAAAAATACTATTAGTACATAGAGATATAAAATCATTCATATAACTCTAAGTGGAAATTAGTATTTAGAAACCCACAACACGAAAATTAGTACGTCGAACAAAATAATCCAAACAAGGAAACCCTCATATATATACCATGTCTCAAATTGTGAATCACTAAATACCAATTCTAATTCTATGAATGAAAAATAGTACATTTAAAAAAATACTACAACTCCAAACCTCTACCATATAGAGCCATTGTTACAATCTCGAACTACCATTGGGTAGTCAAAGCAGTCATAAGGAAATATCATCCAACATTAACATCCCTATAGACCATACCATGTATGCTAAGTATCTGATATGCACCCTACTCTCGGGTAATCTAACATGCGAGAAAACTATAACTGTATACATATATGTCTTCATGAAATAATGATACTTTTGTAAGGTTCTCACAATATCATGTTGATTCAACATCCTTACTCAATCGTTCTACGACAATAGGTATATCTCCCTATTCCGAATGATGCATCCAGATGATCATATAGTGGAGTATCGGCTGAATCTGAAAAAACCTCGATCATCTTCGAGTATTGGTACAACCGCGGTCTCATTGTGGGAAAAACATCCAATACTCCTAGTGTGGTATAGCCGCGGTCTCATTGCGGGAAAAACAACCACACTGTACATCCACAACTGATAAATTATGCATGATCATGAGTTATACCAAGAACTACCGACTTAGACATGTATTACGCATCTCAACTATGCGTATAAACTCAACTAAGAACAAGATTCAAGTGTTTGTGCACATATCTCGATGTGCAAACCTATATCTTGTGTTCACAAACACCTCAGGTGTTAAACAGATCATAAACATCATAGAATAATGTAGGTCAATCGAGAAAACCCCTCGATCAAACACAAATTGCACAAAAACATGCACGTGCAAAAATCGATGGCGTGGTCGACCGACACCTTTGCCACGGTCGACCGACCAGTAGCAAAAACTCTGTTCTGCCATGTTCAACACAGTTTCGGGTTTTTCGTTTCTAACTCATACAACTTGTTGTAAAGCATGTAAAATATGTTCTGAATATTTTTTTAACATCATTAGAGTTCATCTAATCACATGAAATAAAATCTAACATTTTAGATATGTTAATAATACCCTAAACATGCTCACATTCATCAAAACGTTATGAAAACACCAAATCATTGTTTAAATTTATGTTTAAAACATTTTCAAATCCAAACTATTCTCAGAAAATTCGTTGGTGATCTTTTATAAACAAAAGATTAAACCTAAATATCATATACTATGAAAGAATTTTCTTTATTCACAAAGTAGTGGATTAGGCTTATAAAACCAAAATAAAACTTATTTAAAAATCCTTTAAAACATGTGTAAAGGGTTGGGAGAGATGAACTCGCCAGAAACTTGTTGAAAACCTGAAGGATGTAAAACCAAGACAGATTCCTAAGCCACATGCCAAATCCAAATCGAAATCTTTCTTCAAAAAGCTCTTGAACTCTCAACAAATTGGTCAAGGGTTTAGAAGAGGAAGTGGTGGTTGCTAGTGTTTGAAAACTCTGATAAAAGATTTAAAAATTCATGTTCAAGAGGTATATAAAACATAGAAGAGGACCTGGGCCTCAAAATATCCGTTTCCAACTCAAAATTGGGAAACTGGAAACTTGTCAGGCGGTCGACCGGCTAGTGCACTTACAGTTGTGCAGGTTTTTGGCTTGTGCATGTTTTGAACTTGTTTCTTTCAC
>BQKN01059622.1:80013-95752 GCA_022839385.1 Asparagus kiusianus
ATATATATATATATATATATATATATATATATATATATATTATTAAGAAAGGTGTTATAAGGTCTCAAACATAGATATATCAACTATATATAAAAACAATCTAAGTAATGTTAAAACAAAACGTACAAATAAAATTCAGCAACAAAACATGGATCTAAAGGCATTGTTTGGAAATATTTATGAAAATCCATGAAGGAAAAAAACATGTGCTTACATGTATGGGGATAATGAATGTAAATCGAGAAAGCCAAAAATTATAAATCATGAAAAGATATTTGCAAATGAAAGCAAATCCTGAAAATCATGAATGTCCAAATGAAAATCCAAATAAAAATCCTGATATATATCCCTAATTTAAAAATAAAGGAAAATCATGAACATCCATGAAACTATGTAGGTCATTTAAAAAATTTGTAAATCATTATTGTTAGAAGAGAAATAAATGATCAATCAAACATGAAACAAAGGATAAAGAAATCATGAAATATCATTTTTGAAAAGAAAAAAAATATAATCAAGCAAATATTAGTCAAGTGATAAACATGCCCAATTCACTTCTTATATGACAAAACAATTTCTTCGCAATGAGGTTAGGCAAAAATGTTCTCTAATAGAGATTTTTGTATCAATATAAGTAAGAGACACATCTTTCCTATCTACATGATCACACAAAAATAATGCTGAAAATTTATATGTTTCATCCATAAAGATCAATAAGTGTATACTTTGAATAAAACAAACAAAGATCAATAATATTATTTTCGATAAGAAAACTATAAAGGTGAGCATGTCAAACTCTTGGAACTAGTTTCAACCCATTTGAAGCTTTTTGCACCTGGTAAATATCATTTGAAAGAAAGAATTAATAAATTCGGAGGGTTGCTTAACATGGACCTCTCATCAAAAACAAAACCAATAAACTTCATAATATGTAATAAATTTCCAAAAATATGATTTTGAAGACAAAAGGTCCAATAACATGAACTCAGGAAACTAGAAAACAATGCACTGGTCAATCAACTGATTTTTTCAATCGGTCGACTGATGATCAGTCATCGGTCAATTGATGAAGAAGATCAATCGACTGATAGTAAGCTGAAAACTTATGCATTTAAACCTAAAGCAAAACTCATAAACACCATTTATTTTATAGTAAAAATATTTATATATATCAAGTTTCTTTTCAAATATGGTGTAAATATATTCTTTAACATATATTGTAAATATATTCTTTAACATATATTGTAAAAATATTCATAATTTGTTTAACAAAAATCATCTTTAAAAAAAAGGAAAACGCTAAAAATTATTCTTTTAAAATCAAACTTGTTTAGGTACCCAAACATTCTTAGTACCAAAGAGTTTAGGGACATGACCCCTATCGATAAAGTCCAAAGCCCTAGGTTATGATCTCATTTGCGCACATTTTGTGAACGTTTATGGTCATAGCAATATTCACGTAAATGACTCATACTATTGTAGTAAGTGCAATAAAATGGTTTCATTTGTTTTTATCGACCATGAGATTGTGCATGAGGAATATTTGCAAACGAGAGTGGTCTTTTTAAATCATTTTGTAAATGTGAAACTCTTTTTGAATCAAAACAAAATTTGGCCAAATGACCAAATCTATCACAATAATCACATTTAAACACACTATCATGCTTAGATGAGCAATGGGTGCATGTGTGTGTGTGTTATGAAGAAACTTTATGATATGCACAATAAGCATTAATATTAGCATTTTTGAGTTTTGTACATCATAGCAAAATTTAGCAAGATGGCCTTTACGATCACAATTTGTGTATTTATAAAATTTGCTATACATGTATACATAGTGAGTGGGTGTTTTGGAAGAGTTAGCTCGTGACTTTGCACACAAGTTCATAAGTTTTTTATTTTTGTTAATGCATGTTTTTGGTGTTTAATCTAAGGATAATACATTATTCAACTCATTATTTTGCATAATATCATTAAGAATTGAAGTAGAGCATACATGATTTTTCTTAAAAGAATTAAATTCATCTCTAATGGCTACTACCTCTAATATGGAATTATTTTTATCATGGGATAAGCTAGTAATTTTTGAGTTCAAATTGTCATTTTCCAAATTTATGGAATCATTTCTATTGATTTAAGGATTATATTTTCTTTAGCAATGATATCAAATTTGGATACTAGCATATCATGATCGGATTTCAAAACAACATGCTTGCTTTTTAAATTTACAAAGTTATGGTGTAATTTTTTATAGGTATGCATTAATTTTTTATAAGCAGAAGCAAGTTTATCAATAGATAAATCATTATCAGAGTCGGACTCACACGCATCACTAGGCCAATCACCTAGTGGTCGTGTGCATGATGCTCCAATCTCACTTGAAGCGAACTCCACCAGAATGCGTTGGAATTCCTCCAAGTTGTCATGATGTTCTTATATATGTTTCCACAATGTGTAAGCACTATCAAATAAAGAAAAGCTTGTTAGAAATAGATGAGTCAAAATCTTTTAGCAAAAATTCTAACAAGAGCTTGTTCATAACAAATATTTTCTTATCATCATTGCTCCACTTAGATTTCTCCAAAGTGGGCACAATATAAGCATAAACAATGACTTCCCATCATTCGATATTTTTAGATCTAACACAAATAGTTTAAATCTAAAATACCATTGAGCATAAAGGAAAGCATAGAATGATGGAGCAACAATAATGACATGACCTAAGTTAGATGCATCGTGTATATCCATGAACATAATGCAAGCAAGATGAAAAGTACAAAACTGGATTAGCAAAGATACAAAGCGAGGATCTTTCACTCTAAAGTGATTAAGCCACAAATCAAAGAGCACTAAGCTCTCATACCAAATGAAAGTACCCTAGAGAGGGGGGGTGAATAGGATAATTGCTAATCTAATCTGATTTTGATGCTAACTTTTAGATGTCCCTAGTTTCACACAAGGCTGCAGTCCAAGGTGAATCCAAGTATGTCAAACCTTGAAATTATCCTAGAAGGGGGGGGGGGGGGGTGAATAGGGTATGTAACGCCCCTATTTTCACACATGGCTACAGTCCAAGGTGAATCCAGAGATATCAAACCTGCCATGCACCCACATTATGCAACAACACGTTTCACCAAATCACAGTAATATCCTCTAGTGGAATTGAAAATAAGTGAAGGTACAAAATAGGTAAAACAGGAGAAATAAAGGCAATAGACATGACATAGAAGAAATATCTCATAAATAAAAGAAATATCTCATAAATAGAAATCATGTCTCAAACTGAAATACATCTGATATCTGTAATAATAAAAATGTCTCAACATGAGTCAAAACTAAAAATCGTACTAAGGCATATTGCCTTTACAATATGGAAACGAAACTCCGGTGTCTAAAAAAATATAAAACTATGGTGGAGTCTCTAATAGTAAAATCATGCGACGGTGACTATGCTAGAACTTTGTCATTTTACGGTTCTCCGAAACTCCGAGCTGCCTAAAAGGAAATTTAAAATAAAAAGAACAATAACAAGAGCGTCAGAGCGCTATAGCAATATCATCTTCATCCGCCCTTAGGGGAAGGGCTGCTAGATGAAGTGGAGGCTGTATCTATTAAGCATGGTCTACCTAGATCATTTTCCCCGTGTCTAATTGAATTAATATTTAGATACCTACAATACGAGACGTAGTACGTTGAGCGAAATAATCCAAATAAGGAAACCCTCATGTATATACCATATGTCTCAAATTATAGATACCTAAACATTAACACCAAACTAGAGATAAACAATCTAAATAAAATCAACAATTAGAAACCCATAACACGAGACTGGTACGTCGAGCGAAATAATCCAAACAAGGAAACCTTCATGTATATACCATATGTCTCAAATTGTGAATCGCTAATCATTGATCCAAACCTAAGAATAAAATAAAGCAATTCAGAAAGTAAAGATATTCATAATATTATATTTATAATATCTTCCACTATCACTAGGAAGATAAGATAAATAACAACATATAATATCGCGTACTTTTAAGGGAAAAATACATCGGTCATATATCTAAGCAATGAGTCATATATATCTCAGCAATTGTCTCAATGCAAATCCTTGCAAGATTTTGATTCATCGCATTATCATGCGAGATGGACTACCTAGTCGGTATCCTAAACAATGTACATGGCTCATTAATCTCATCGCTTCTCGGTGCATTACATGAGTGAGGGACGCCCTACCATATATGTATCCTAAAAATACGGCTCACAAGCCTCATCGCACCCTAGTGCGAACGGACTGCTAGATTAAGCATCCTGAACCCGACTCAATGGCCTGTACGAATGGAATATCGACGCACTACCCCACATAGTACTAAACTGAGCTCATCAACGATATCCAAACATGTGCGTAACAGTGTAATCAAACTCTATATCAAATATAATCGGGTCAAAACCCATCATAATCCCCTTCGGGATACCCAAGAGTGTGCTATGACACTATTCGTGTGCATTCATGACCGTACGTATATTATCGTGTGGCTCGAACCCCGCGATCGCATCTTGAAACGATACAAAACAACATTCAGGAAAAACTACCTTAGTAGTCGACTACTAAGCTTAGTAGTCGACTACACTGAGTCTATTCATGCCCTGTGAAGTTAAAAATCAGAATTTGTAGTCGACTATTAAAGGTATTAGTCGACTACTCTGTAACACTCAAGTTTCTGTAAGTCATATCTGGGAAAGAGTACTCGACTATTAAGGGTATTAGTCGACTTCACTGTAAATATAAATTTTACATGCAAGAACAGGACTTCTCCGATCAACATGCACTTACCATGAAATATAAAACAAGATTTAAACCTGATAAATACTCACAGAGATTAACTCAAACATAATACAAAATATTAACTTAGTTTAATTAGGGTTCAGCATCCTTATTAATCAATTTCCTCAATTTAAAACATGGATTATCAACATAATTAATTAAACATGATAAAATCTAAACATGGACAGAGATAAAATCGTTTAAATATGATAAACCTGATGAATACTCACATAGATTAACTCAAACATAATACAAAATATTAACTTAGTTTAATTAGGGCTCAACAACACATTTGTAAGATGTTCTCTTTAACCAAAAGCCCACGATCTTGCCCTTCACTCGATGAACGCCTCGAATCTCCTCGAGAAACACCAAAACTAGATCTAGGGTTTGAGGGGAGAGGGTGGCTGAGTTCTCATGTGGAAAGGTGACCAAAAACTCAGGAAACATCATATTAATACTTAGGTTTAAAACTGGATTTGAAACAAAACGAATTCGACCTGAATCTCTTGAAAACTGGAAATCAGCTTGATTAGTCGACTGATACCCTTATTAGTCGACTACTAGACTAATGACCTTAGTAGTTGACTACTAACAATAGTAGTTGACTAGACAGACTTAAATCAGTCAGTTTGTGCATGTTTCATGCGTGATTCTCTTCTACACTCATATATATACATTGGATTGATCTCAAATCAATTCCTAGCATATTCAAACATCAATAAATAATATTTATCACAATAAAAATCATTTTTACTATTATTCACATTATTTTCAATTTTCACGGGGTTTTATATTCTTCCCCACTTTAAATAATTTCGTCCTCAAAATTCTACAATCGTATACTAGAGATTAATAATACCAGAAAAACACGTTGAGTGGATAATCCAAACAAAGAAACCCTCCCGTACAAATCTCGTACCATTAATCCCCAGATATGAATCACTAACAATATCTACACTTAACAATCTAAAATATGAATATTCCCACTTAACCCCTAACTAACCGGAACAAGTACATCAGGTAAAATAATCCAAACAAGGAACCTTTCATATATATATACCGTGTGTTCTAAATGATTAGGAGCTAAGTGTTAATACCTCCATCCTAATGTTAAATATAAATATGACCATATCGATAATCATAAACATAAGCAAGTCATAATCAAAATTTACCTGCTCAAACAGGTGTGGGTAGTCACAACACATATCCTCTTTGCTCTCCAAGAAGCCTCTTCAGCTCCTTTTCGGTTCCATCGAACTTTGACTAAAGGTATAACTTTGTTTCTAAGTCTTTTTTCTTCCTTGGCAAGAATACAAACTAGAATCTTAATCGTGGTCAAATCATCATGAAGCTCGATCTCTGGTGCGTCTAACACTCGTTACTGCTCCTCATCGCGTAGATGCTTCTTAAGCATCAAAATATGGAAGACATCATGTATACTCGACATCGATGCTGGAAGATCTAGCTAATACACAACCGTTCCAATACACTCCATTATCCTAAACGGACCAATGTATCTCGGGGCAAGCTTTCCCCATCTGCCAAAGCACTGAACTCCCTTCATTGGCGATACTTTCAATAACACATAATCCCTAACCTAGAACTCTAACGATCGTCACCTATGATTTGCGTAACTCTTCTGACGACTCTGCGGTGCAAGAATTCACTCCCGAATTATTGCTACCTTCTTTGTGGTCTGTCTCACGTGCTCCAGCTCAAGTAGAAAGCTATCCTCTGGCTCTGCCCAACAAATAGGCGATCTACAAGGCCTCCCGTACAACGCCTCATACGGTGCCATACCAATAGTTGCTTGATAACTATTGTTATAACTCAATCAATGGAATATGGTCCTCCCAACTATCCTGAAAATCTATAAAATATGCTCGCAACATATCCTCCAACACTTGGTTAACTCTCTGTTTGTCGATCTGTCTGCTGGTGGAAAACACTAGAATACGATAACTGGCTACCGAAAGAATTCTAGAAGCTCCTCCAGAAATGTGAAGTGAAAACCGAGCCTCTGTCTAATACAATCGCCTCTGGAACTCCGTGCAATGTCATGATCTCCTGAATGAATATTCTCGCATAAGTCTCCGTCGTGTAAGTTGTCTTCACCAGTATGAAATGTACAGACTTCTTTAATTGATCAACTATTACCCAAACTGAATTGTTCCCCTTCTTCGATCTCGGTAATCCTATAATGAAATCCATAGAGATATCTGTCCACTTCCACTCTGGAATGAGTAAAGGCTGTAGGGTTCATGCTGGTCTCTAGTGTTTTGCCTTCACATGTTCGTAGGTAAAGCATTTTACCACATACTCTGCAATCTCTTTACGCATGCCGTCCCACCAAAAGAGTCTCTTCAGATCCTTATACATTTTAGTTTTGCCTGGTATTATGGGCTTCATCAAATATGTCTTTCTTTAGATGTGGATTACTTGGCATCACCAATTGACCCTTCATTTGAAGATGTCCATCTGCTCCAACGTTCCAATCAGCCTTGGGCTCTTTTGGAATCTCCCCCTTTCGTGTTTGAATTCAAGAGTTTTCTAGCTGAGCTCTGACCACTCTATCACTCTAAGATGATTGTACGGACAAAGCTCCCAAAAATGCGTTGCTTCCATCGATCTCCGGTCTAAAGTCAAACTGGCTAAGGGTGTGAAGATCTCGATACAACGAGCACTTCAAAGCTGAAATCTGATGTCAACGCTTCCTGCTCAATGTGTCTACTATGACGTTCGACTTCCCCGGATGGTACTGAATGACAAACTCATAGTCCTTGATGAACTCTACCCATTGTTGCTACCTCTGGTTGAGTTCCTTCAGGGAGAAAAGATACTTCAAACTTTGGTGATCCATGAATAACTCGAACTGCACTCCATATAGTTAATGCCTCAATGTCTTCAGTATGAAGACTATCACTGCTAGCTCCAAGACATGTGTGGTGTCCTTAATTACCATGAGATATAAGCCACAACTCTCTGGGTCTGCATCAAAACACCTCCTAGTCCTGATAGTGATGCATTAGTGTAGACTACAAAGGTCTTGTCACTGATCAGGATGATCAGTACCGACGCTATAGTCAACTTAGCCTTCAAAGTCTAGAAGGCTTCCTGGCACTCCGTGCCCCAAACAAATGGTACACCATTCTTCGTAAGGCATATAAGTGGCGTCACAATCTTTGAGAAGTCCTGAATGAACTTCCTATAATAGCCCGCCAAACCCAAGAAATTACGGATCTCTGTGACGAACTTTAGCGGCTCTAAATCAAGTACGACCTCAACCTTTGATGGATCTACTTCTATGCCTTCTTTGTTGATGACGTGGCCTAAAAATCTAACCTCGGATAGACTCGCATTTACTGAACTTAGCTTACAACTTATGCTTCCACAATGTCTGCAATGCCAATCGAAGATGCTTCTTGTGCTCTGCCTCTGATCTTGAATAGATAAGGATGTCGTTGATGAATACGATCACGAATTGCTCCAAGTATGGATGAAATACCTGATTTATCAAATCCATGAATACCACATGTGCATTAGTCAGCGTAAATAACATGACAATAAACTCGAAGGACCCATATATAGCCAGAAAGGCCGTTTTAGGAATATCCATCTTCCGAACTCGCAACTGATGATAGCCAGAACGAAGATCAATCTTCGAGAAATGCTTGCTCCCTATAGCTAGTCAAACAAGTCATCAATCCTCGGTAGTAGATACCTGTTCCAGATAGTGACCTTGTTCAACTCACGATAATCTATACAAAGGCATATGTTACCATCTTTCTTCTTCATAAAAAGGACTAGTGATCCCCATGGAGAATAACTTTGACGAATAAAACCCTGAGATAACAACTCGTCTAACTAAGTTTGTAGCTCTCTCATCTCAGCAGGTGCCATATGATAAGGTGCTCTAGATATCAGTGTTGTGCCTGGTTGCAACTCAATGCAGAACTCAACCTCTCTCACAAGAAGTAACCCATGTATGTCCTGAAAGACATCTTGATAAACTGAGACAACTCTAGCCTCGCACAAATCAACACTCTGATCCCTCAGCATCACCTCCTTGATGTACGCTAGAAATAACTCCGCAAACTAGTTGCCTTGTAAGGTCGCTACTATCAACTCAGACCTATCGGATGCTTGCAAGCTGATAGTTTTAGAAAAATAGTTGATACTCACATGGTAGGATGATAGCCAATCCATAACGAGAATAACGTCGAAATCTGATATCCACAAAATGATCAAATTGATGATAAACTCAGACTCATCTAGACTGATGACACATCTCCTACAAACACTCTTTAATAGGGATACCTTCCCCTGAAGGAGTAGAGACGGATAACGATACATCTAAGGGATGTGCAACTAGCTCAAGCTATCAACAAAGGTATGAGAGATAAAAAATGCAAAGCTCCTGAATCGAACAAGTTCTGAGCTGGAAACGAATTCACTAAGAAAATACCTTCCACTATGGCTCCACTCGCACCATGGTCACGTGATACGACTGCATAAACCCTGCCGTTGGCTAGCGACTGTTAACCTATTGGTGGTGGACCATATAGGACTATCTATCTCTCAGGAATCTCCTGGATAGTGTGAATCTGGCCTGTTGGCCCCTCGATTTTCGGAATAGCTAGCGGTGCCTCAATCCTCTGTTGTTGGCTGTAATCGTGGCCCTGAGACTATTGACCCTAACCACGGTTCTGCTGCTGACCGTGTCCTAGTCCCTACTGCTAGTCCTGGCCTCTGTCCTGCTGGCCTCCTGCTGGTGCACTGTGACAATCCTTAGCCCCGTGCCTAATCTTGTTGCAATTGTAACATGCACCCTAAATCCTGCATTGTTGCGGCGCTCTCGAATCATGTTGTGCTCCCTTCTTGAACTGACTCTTTTTCTGGTGCTAAAAATCCTTACCCTACCGCTGGGATCATCTAAGTCTTACAAAATATTTCTTGTCCTTGCCCTTTTCTCCGGAAAAGCTTGCTTACAAACTTAAATTTTAGTATGTCTACCTGCTCTAATCGAGCTAGTTCTAGCTTCTTATTGAAATAGTAGGTGAAATCCTCCTATGTAATTGACATTCGCTGCTCCGCCGTAAACTTAAATTAGTGTTATCCTCTGCGTATGTACTGAGTCGATGTTAAGTATATCTAAAAATACTTCTCACATATTCCTTCCGTTTATAGGTTTCAAATGAATCTGATGTGCTCTGAATTCTCTGGTGCTCTCAGTTTCTGATATCTTTCTCAATCTTACCGAGCTAAGTTTCCTACTTTGTGGCTCTATTAATAGTTGGATTTGGTGATAGTGTAATCGTCGATATTACCTCTTCAATAGGCACGGTTGGTACGACTGGTAGTGGAACTTCAGATGGTGGTGCAACTGGTGGAATTTGGTTCGCCACTCGCTCCTTGAGTGTTGCTAGTCTCTGCTTTTGTAATCGGCATTACCAAGTCGATCAGATACTGTCTGCGGCTCGGGCTCTGCTTGCCCAGCTCTTTGGGTACGAGTTTTACCTCGACCACATCCTCATCCCGACATTTATGATATCAAGAGGAGAGCTTAATAGTCACAGTAAATAAGATCACAAACATAAGCATATATAACACATAACAATAAGAAATACGTATCACATATCATTCATGCAAATATTTTTCAATCAAAGTAAAATAGTTGTCATAAAAACAAATTTCATAATTTTATGTTATATATATATAACGTCCTCACTCATTCTAGAAATTCCTAGCGGACTCTATATATGAATCCTAAGAAACTCTATCCTAGCTCCACGACTCCACACATGAACGATCCTAAGGATGCTGGAACTAGAGCTTTGATACCAACTGTGATGCCCCTATTTTTACACATGGCTACAACCTAAGGTGAACCCAAAGATGGCATACCTGTCATGCACCCATACTGTGCAACAACATGTTTCACCAAATCACAGTAATATCCTCGAGTGGAATTGAAAATAAGTGAAAGTACAAAATAGGAAAAATAGGAGAAACAAAGGCAATAGACATGACATAGAAGAAGTATCTCATGAATGGAAATCATGTCTCAAACTGAAATACATTTGATATCTATAATAATAAAAATGTCTCAACATGAGTCAAAACTAAAAATCGTACTAAGGCACACTGCCTTTACAATATGGAACTAAAACTCTAGTGTTTGAATGAAATACAAAACTACAATGGAGTCTCTAATAGTAAAATCATGCGACAGTGACTATGCCAGAACTCTATCATTCTGCAGCTCTCTGAAACTCTGAGCTGCTTGAAATGAAATTTAAAATAAAAAGAACAACAATAAGAGCATCAGAGCGCTATAGCAAGATCACCTCCATTCGCCCACAAGGGAAAGGCTGCTAGATGAAGTGCAGGATCTATCTATTAAGCATAGTCTACCTAGATAATTTTTCCCGTATCTAATGGAATTAATATTTATATACCTACAATATAAGACCTACTACGTTAAGTGAAATAATCCAAATAAAGAAACCCTCATGTATATACCATATGTCTCAAATTATAGATACCTAAATATTAACAACGAACTAGAGATAAACAATCTAAATGAAATCAATAATTAGAAACACACAACACGAGACTGGTATGTCGAGCGAAAAAATCCAAATAAGAAAACCCTCATGTATATACTATATGTCTCGAATTGTGAATCGCTAATCATTGATCCCAACCTAAGAATAAAATAAAGCAATACAGAAAGTAAAGACATTCATAATATCATATTTATAATATCTTTCACTATCACTATAAAGATAAGATAAATATCAGCATATAATCCCGTGTACTTTCAAGGGAAAAGTACCTCGGTCATATATCTTAGTAATGAGTCATATACATAACTGGCATCCGCCAAAATCTCAGGCTATCAATAATCGTCTCAATGCAAATCCTTGCAAGATTCCGATTCATCGTATTATCATACGGGACGAACTACCCAGTCAGTATTCTAAACATTGTACATGGCTCATTAGTCTCATCGCTTCTCAGTGCATAACGTGAGTGTGGAACGGCCTTCCATATAGGTATCCTAAAAATACGGCTCATAAACCTCATCACACCCTAGTACGGACATACTACTAGATTAAGCATCCTGAACCCGACTCAATGGCCTGTACGAATGGAATATCGACGCACTACCCCACGTAGTACTAAACTAAGCACATCAACGATATCCAAACATGTGCATAACTGTGTAATCAAACTCTACATCAAATATAATAGGGTCAAAACTCATCATAATCCCCTGCGGGATACCCAAGACTGTGCTACGACACTATTCGTGTGCATTCATGACCGTACGTATATTATCGTGTGGCTCGAACCCTGCGATCGCATCTCGAAACGGTGCAAAACAACATTCAGGAAAAACTATCTTAGTAGTCGACTACTAAGCTTAGAAGTCGACTACACTGAGTCTATTAATACCATGTGAAGTTAAAAATCAGAATTTGTAGTCGACTATTAAGGGTATTAGTCGACTACTCTGTAACACTCAAGTTTCTATAAGTCGTATCTGGGAAAGAGTAGTCAACTATTAAGGGTATTAGTCGACTTTACTGTAAATATAAATTTTACATGCACGAATAGGACTTCTCCGGTCAACATGCACTTACCATGAAATATTAAACAAGATTTAAACCTGATAAATACTCACAGAGATTAACTCAAACATAATACAAAATATTAACTTAGTTTAATTAGGGTTCAACATCCTTATTAATCAATTTCCTCAATTTAAAACATAGTTTATCAACATAATTAATTAAACATGATAAAATCTAAACATTGACATAGATAAAATCGTTTAAATATGATTACACTACTTAGGTATCACTAACCTTGGGTTTAAACATCTTTAATCAACATGTACTTAATTAAATAACAAAACTAGGGTTTTAAACATGATTTAGGCATGATTATTAAGTTAAAACGAAATTAAAAACACCCTAATATTCATGATCATGAATCTATTGTAAACAGCAAGAATTAACATCAGATCTAGCATGAGTTAAAGATTTAACAACAAAAATCTAACTTTTAACACCTCAGGTTAATATTAGACATGAAAACAACAAGTTAAACATATTAAATCAATTATTATCTAAAGGTGCAGGTTTAGATGAAGATGATCTTTCCTCAACACGTGTTGCAACTCCTGAACACGTTTACAAGATCTCCTCTTCAACCGAAAGCCCACGATCTCGCCCTTCGCTCGATGAACGCCTCGAATCTCGTCGAGAAACACAAAAAACTAGATCTAGGGTTTGAGGAGAGAGGGCGGCCAAGTTCTCCCGGGGAAAGGTGACCAAAAACTCAGTTTACATCATATACATACTTAGGTTTAAAACTGGGTTTGAAACAAAACAAATCTGACCCGAAACCCATTAGGAAAACTAGAAATCAGCCCGATTAGTCAACTAATACCCTTATTAGTCAACTAATGACCTTAGTAGTCGACTACTAATAGTAGTAGTCGACCAGACAGACTTAAATCAGTCTGTTTGTGCATGTTTCGTGCATGATTCTCTTCTACACTCATATATATACATTGAATTGATCATAAATCAATTCCTAGCATATTCAAACATCAATAAATAATATTTACAATACAAAGCATTTTTACTATTATTCACATTTTTTAAATTTCCACAGGGTTTTACAATAGGGTATATGCTAATCTAATCCGATTTCGATGATAATTTGAAACTTATTAACAATATATCCTAGCAAGAGATGTATATGAGTTATATATGCAAGGATACATAATTAAATTAAGGGCAAAATAAACATAAACACAAATGGAGAAGATAGTGTGAAAATATAACAAACGCAAACACATGATATGATCACGGAGTTCGGTCACACTCGACCTACGTCTCTACTCCTCACTCTCGAGGAGAATCTCCACTATCTTAACTGGTTTCAACGTTTACCGAAAACGTTTACAACTCACACAATCGGTTTTCTAGCTCACCGAAAACTTTCACAACTCACATAATTATAATCACGTAATACACCCCTCTAAGTGTTGGCCTAGCCCATGTCAACTTCCTCAAGTGCTCGAAATTACTATCTCTCCCTAGGATTTACAACCAGCGCCACTCCTCTTAGAATTAACCCCGTCTCTCACCAACCACTCCTCTAAATTTCCTTGTGTATTACAATATGTTTTCTCAAAAATTAAGCACAAGTAAATAATTTGTTCTCTAAACAAGATGAGAACTAAGTGTAAGCTCACTCTCAATGATACAACCCCACAACTCAAAAATATACTATATGTGAAAATACTTAAGCTCAAAGGGTGTATGTGCAATCAATGAGTATAATAAAATCAAAGTTAAACTGAATTCAATCTAGCATAAATATATAAGAAACAAATTGATAAATAGCTAGAATATGAGTTAAGAAAACTTCTCCAAACAAAGAGAGTTGAGGATTTGAGGTTAAACTCCTCAATGATGAAATTGAACTCCTTCTCTTTGTGAAGCCTTCTTCACACAAACAAAAACAAACTTTTTCTCTCTTAAAACTTAGAAACAAACAACCTAAAACACTTGTAAAACTCTTGTGAAAAATAGATTTCTAGGCTTGAGAAAAGATATAAAATTATGTTGTTAAGTCTATAATCCAAAGTGGTGATAAATCAAAATAAACGATAAATTAGAACAAATGTGTGTGTATGAATTTTGAGCTCTAAGTATAAGCATACAAAGTATAAACTTAAACTACAAATCTTTATACCCAAGCTTATGATCTCTTCGTGAAGCTCAATCTTGGTAACATGGAATGAAACTTGATGAAGTGTTGACTTGGATGCATAGCTTCGCTCCTATATTCTCCAACCTCAAAGATAACGTCGTGAATGCGCAATTCTATCCATCCTCCGATATCGATGTTTGTCTAGAATACCTAATACCTAATAAACAAACACAAATACAAGACAAAAGATGTTAGGGATTGTTTGTAAAATCATCTTAGACCATATGCTCATAAACATGAGACCTAACAAAATCTCTCCCTTTTAGATGATGATAAACAATCTGCACAAAAGGTATATAAAACATACATGATAATAGATGAATATACAAATTAGATTATTCATGCATAAAAAGCAAAAGCAAGATATACTCACAATATACATGTACAATATACATGTTTCTCCCCCTTTGTCAACATCAAAATGGGGAAAACAATAATAATGAAGAGAGCGAAAGCTCCCCTACAAATGAGCATAGATGAGTATAAAATAATAATAGGGAAAAGGATCCCCCTATCAACATGCCTTAATGCATATATATAAAAATGATAAGGCAAAATATGTGACCAAGCATAGAAAAAAACGTGCTAATCATAACTCACATTCAAAGAGACCAAGTGAACACATATATATGTATCATTAAGACAAAGTTTTACAAGGGTCTTAAACATAAATATATCAAGAAGAAAAAAAATTGAAAAATCAAAAAATATAATTAATATCATTTTTAACAAGAAAAAAACTATATAAGCAATTATGCCAAGCTCTTAGAGCTTATTTCAACCCAAATTTGCATCACAAAAAAATATAAGCATGATAATTATGTGAGAAAACATAAATCACTAACCATAAAAAATACATTATAAATTACTAATAGATGATCCATAAGCTCAAACACATTAATATCATTATAAGAGTATTTTACAATGATCTCATAATCACAAACACATTGTTCACACCAAAATAAACCAAAAAACTTCATAGTTCAAACCAAGTCTACAAACCATATAAGAATCATGAACTATGATTTTAAAAATCCAATAAAATAAATCATTTTTAACTTTTCAACAATGCAAATGTGTGTGTGTGTGTGTCTATATATATATATATATATATAT
>BQKN01059623.1:0-24468 GCA_022839385.1 Asparagus kiusianus
CAGGTTCGTTGTGAGTTCGTGCAAGGCTTCCACATAGGCGCGCGACACTGCCGCCCACTTTCTTCTCTGGTGTATTAAGGGGCTGTTTGGTAGGAGTTTTTGGCCTCTTTTTTTGGACAGAAAGCCTGCCAAAAGAGCACTTTTGGCAGGCTTTCTGTCTAAAACGCCTCTTTTTAGAGGTGTTTTGGGCAGAAAGTCTGCCAAAAGTGCTCTTTTGAGCACTTTTGGCAGGCTTTCTGCCCAAAAAAAGAGGCCAAAAACGCCTACCAAACAGCCCCTAAGTATCAACCTTAACGGAGGCGATCAATGTTTAAGATAAAGAAACAAGAGGGATAGGCGTTAATTATTTCGACATTCGACTTAGCAATCAAATCAATACTTGGGACATGGAGTTATTTTAACTTCAACTATAGAAGTCGTAATCTAAAAGATTAGATCTTCTTTTATTTTATATGGTTTTATTTTACTTACTTATTTATTTATGTTGCGGTGATGGAAATGCTCGATCACGGTGATGGTTGTGTGTTTAAAATACACAACGCTAGCTATATCTATCTATCATTCATGAAACTTCGAAGCTCTAATATTGCGAAAGAGACGTCAATGTGATGTCAATTTAGATTCAAAAGTTTCTCGAAAAATAGGGTAAATTGACCTTCAGTAGTGGCGGATATATAACCCCTTTTAACTTAATTATCAGCAATTATTTTCTCTCAATTCATGAGAAGAGGGGCATTGCCTGCGATTTATCTTTTATAAATATGTCGATATAGAAATGCTAAGTGTTAATAAACGAGTCAATTAGAGTTATCTACTAGTGAAAATATACATGGAAGGGCTTATATACAAACAAAAAAAAGCATCTCAAGGGGGTTATGTGCCAGTAAATATGTTAGCTTCATGGTTAGCTACTAATTATATAATATTTGCTAGCTACTAGCATAATTATGTGGCCAAAACGAAAGGGAAAGAAATTCCTTAAAAAATACTATTAAAGTGGTCGACAAAATCTTTTGCACCCATCACCTTGAGCCGCCTTAATAGAATCAGCACCGCCTTCTTATAAAAAATGGGAAATCAAAGAATTAGAAAACTATTTTTAAGAAAAATAGGTTTTTGAATTGTTTGGTTAGCTAAAAAAAAAGGAAATCAAAGAAATGGAGATGAGATGAGATGAGTTGTCACATTATTATTGGATGATGTGAGTGATTTTTTAAGAAAACTAGTTTTGATGTTGTTCGGTTGGCCAAAAAAATAAGGAAATGAATTATAAGAAACCTATTTCCTGTAGTTTTGTTGTTTTCTTTTGTTTGGTTCATTCTAAAAAATAAGAAATGAAATGAGATGAGATGAGTTGTCATTGTATTATTGGGTGATGTGAAGAAAGATTAAGAAAAGTGTTTTCACAACTTTTTAGAATGAAAACAAAGAAATGAAATGTTAATGAGATGAGATGAATTGTTATAATATTATATTCGATGATGTGAGTGATTTGAAATGATGAAAAGAGATGAGTTGAGTGATGTTTGGATGAAAATAATATTTTATTAGATGTGATGGATGAGTGGTTAGATGAAAATAATATTTCATTAGATGTGGTGGATGAGTGGTTAGATGAAAATAATATTTTATTAGATGATGTGGATGAGTTATTGGATAAAAATAATATTTTATTGGATGTTGTGGGTGAGTTTTAGGGATGGAAATGGATTATTTTGAGATTTCCACATTTTCCATTTCCATTTCTTGGTTTTTAGGAAATAAACGAACAGGCCCTAAAAGAAAACAATTCGTCCTTTAAAGAAACAAAGAAAAGAAAACAATTCAAGAAAAGAAAAGAATAAAATCATAAAGAAATTAAAATTGTAGATGGAAACTCATTCACTTGGTTTTTAGCGGGCACATACTTTCGGCCCCTTCCCACTATTTTGCTCCTGGGAGTTTCCCTTTTTTATAATCTTTCTTTAAACTCAGATTGTAATTATCCTTAAGGTTTTAATAATAAGAAAATAGTTTTTTTATTTTTTATTTTATGTGGCAAAGTTTGACAAGCCCCAGCACAGGGTAAAATTTTCCTGGGGAAAAAATTCTAGAATTTCTATTATCATTTTTTATTTTATTTAGGTGAATAATAGAAAAAACCCATAATATAAAATGAGCGACATCATAAAAATAGTCGTCCAGGTGTGGGATCATCAAAATGAGATAAACATCTACAAGAAAAAAAAAATAACAAAAGAGTTTTGTCATGGACTGGAAATTTTAAAATTCTCTATTATAAAGAGCCACATTTTTATTTATAGATATAGATAATCCATTTAAAGGTATACTTTCTCTAATTCATCTCCCTTGTTGTATCACATGGATCCATGATTCACTATCGCTTCATAATAAAAAATATCGCTTCATAATAAAAAAGAACATTACTAAAAAGTAAAATTCAAACATATTAAAATTCTAAGCGCAAAACAAAATAACTTTATACAATGAAAATAATGGAAATAAGGTGACAACTTGTCTTGTTAAATAAACTACTAAGATATAATTACCTGGTGAAGCTCCTATCGCAGGTCAGATTAAAAAACCATATATATCATAACTTTATTTATTAATAACTCCTTTTAGCAAGATGTGGTCGTATTTTTTATCGCGCAATTTATCGCGAAGTTTCTCCGTAGGTTTTGTTTTGAGGAGGAGTCAAAATCAAGGTCCCATTTCACAGTCCGCATTGCAGTTCTCAAACGCATCGAGTGTAGCCTCCACTAGTCTTCCACTCTTCGACTCCTACACGTTTCCAGAACCCCCACCCCCACCCCCTTTGTCTCGAGCCTCTTCAAAAGTTTCAGACAAAACAGGAAACAGCGACCTACGAATGTCTCTCCACCGTCCGATCCTCCTCCACTCCGGATCCAACGGCACAGATCTCTCCCATTCCCGTTCCCGCCATGTCCCCTCCAACGTCATCATCGCCGTCACCTCCGCCGCCGCCGTCTTCCTCTTCCTCGCCATCATCTACTACGCCGTCCTCCGCCACCGCAACCGCCGCCCTCCGCCTCTATTCTCCGGCCACGACGCCTCCGCCGCCTCCTCCGCCGCCTCCGACCACCCAATCTGGCACATCAAAACCCTCGGCCTCGACGCCGCCTCCATCGACTCCCTCGGATCTTACGCTCACCTCGCCGGCGGTGACCGCACCGCCGTCGGATGCGCCGTTTGCTTGGGCGAGCTCCTAGACGGCGAGATCGTCCGATTACTTCCCAAATGCGGCCACGTGTTCCACGTGCAGTGCATCGACACGTGGCTTCTCAGCCACGTCACCTGCCCTCTCTGCCGTGCCGCCGTCGCTGATGCGGTCCCACCCGCCGATGTTGCTGGCGTGGAGGGGGGTTTAGCTGAGAACCCCCAATTGGAGGGGGAGGAGGAGGAGGAAGAGCAAGAAGAGATTAGGGTTTCGGTCGTCGAGGCATCGGAGAGCTCAGGGGTATTGAGATCGGCGTCGATGGAGGGATTCTTGTCTAGGGCTGATGAACAGAAAGAGGGTAATTGTTCGAGTGGATCAAAAGAGGAGGCTTTGGAGAAAGGGCAGAGCGACAGTGGGAGGGGTTTCTTGTTTTCGAGGTTGGGACGAGCCAGGAGTAGCTCTGTTCTTCCTTTTTGATGATCAAAGATTGCAGCTAATTTTGTACATAGAGCGGATTCATCATGCGAGAAGTCAACTTTGCGTTGACAACGGAGGAGCTTAGGTTTGCTTCTTAACGAATGTTTTTTTACCGCTCTTATGCTGGAAATTGAGCAGTGCGATGATACATTGCTTTGTTTCATCTCTTAAATTATATAATATAATGATTGATCTTTGACTGTGCTTTGAGGAATGGAATGATCATTCTTTTATCCTGATCTATGTATTTTTACTGTAATATGCATGTTATGTTTATTATTCAGTTTGTTGATGAGCATGATCTTGGATCAACCGATTACCTTGATAAATTTCTATATGATTCTGTTGGAGTTTCTTGAATTATTAAGAGTATCGTAACTTTAAGACGATCGTTTTATGTAGCCGACTTGTAAAATTGATCACAAGTTTACAAACTTTTTTTTTTGTTAATGACTTAAATTTGGGTTCATCCTTTTCCGGGGCATCTGATATTATACAGAGGGATTTGTGGGAATAACTGTTAACTGCACTTCATCTCTTACATTGGTAGATTACTAAAGCTATCCTCCATCTTTAGTGGTGGACCAAATGCCTCTCCATCTTTCAAAGTGCCATTGACTTCTTTTAAAGGAATGCACTTTTGCAGTGATTTGAGAGAAAGTAGATTTTCTAGAGGTTCTCAGCACACTGGTGAACTGTTTATGCTTTTGATCATGGAGTTGCAGAAGTCAAACTCTGCTTTGCTTGATAACGAAGGATATATTTGAGAAGGAAGGAACTTGTGTTTGCTTCTTTAACTATATTTCCTTTTCTTATAATCGACATTGTTTTGTTTATCTTTTCAATTATGATGAATGATTCTGAACTTTTTTTGGAGTGAATGACGGTGATTTTCAAAGCAATGAAAAACCTGTGTTTTCTATATATATTATTTAGGCATCTGATTCTCTATTGTAATCTGCATGTAATATATTTATCGTCAGTTTGTTGATCAACATGATTTTGGAAGCACGGGATTCTCTCACCGTTTTTCTCTGAGTCACTTGTTGAAACTTGAATTCACCATCTCTCAACCTCCCGCAATATAGGGCAGAGACATGTCATTCAAACGAGTGAACCCTTGTCAAAACTTACGAGTCTTTATCAATTATCCTCGAGTTCTTCCTTTATTTTGCGGCTGTTGATTTCAAGAATTTTCGCTTAACCGCGATTGGGCAACTGGCGATGCTATACAGAAAGCTGTGGTGTTTCTTGCACACTTCGTATGTTAGATAAGGTAAATTAATAACACCAGCCTCCAAGTAATCATCTAGTCTGCCAAACGTCTAGACTCTTGAAAGACTGTAAGAAGAGGGAAAAAAAAGAAGAAGAGAGCATGTAGTTTACTAGGAGATGGTTGGAGCATGTAGTTTTCCTTAGTGATAGTTGGAGTTATCCATATTTTATTATTTACTTTGTATCCTTAGATACTTCTAGATACCAAATGGCCTTTCCAATGGCATATCAATGCACCGTATAGAGATGATGCATCGTTAGAGTTCAATATCAACACTTCATATCAAAGATCTCAAATTAAAACAGCGTCATTTTTGTCAAATTGTGGGTGTATCAACTAGGTGGATCTTGAGTACACACAAATATTTGCATTTGCACGAACGGAATACATAAATGAACCCATATCCTAATTTTGGAATTTTCTATGTCAACATGGTTGGACTCATGGTCATGGGCAATTGGCACCCTTTCCTATGATTTGTAACTTTGGTGTCTTGGGTTTGTTGGTGTTGTCACTTGATCATGTCTTCTTTCTTAACGTTCTTCCTAACCATCTTGTCTTTGATATGTAAACAGAATTTTCATTGCCCATTTTCTTTTTAATGTATAGACTGAACCTAATTTACTAAATTCTGGTTGGGAAGAAAATCAGGACTTATTCGTGATATACAGTTAAACGTGTAAGTGCCAACATTTTAAACATGAATCTGTACACAGGATATGAGACATGATCATGAGATTACAGTTACTAACACATATCTGACTTCTGATTAAAAAGGTGCTTTAATTTATTTTGGGTTTTAAAATTTTACTTACCTGGGTGTGTTTGGATTTCAATGGGGTTAAGGGAAGTTAAGGAAAACTAGGTGAGAGAATGGAAGGGAAGGGAAGGGAGTTCCCTTCCCCTTGGTTACACCCCAATTTGGGGGGTAACAAATTTTATACTATTAGGGGGTGAACCAAGGGGAACTAGGGTGAATAACTTCACCTCCTAAATGTTCCCAAACAAGGTGAATGGTTCCCCTGACTACCCTTCACCCTTATTCTCCTCAATCCAAACAAGCCCTTAGGAATAATGAGCTATTGTTGAGCTGGTTTAAATACTGAGTGTGACATTCAGTAGTTGTTGGCTGGTGACTACTGAGTCTTCTATCAATAATTCTGTGTTAGGATATTATGCAAGATGATTATTTGGAATATGTGCATGTCATCTTATTTATAGGAACAACTAATGGTGTGAATTAACAATGCGACTGATTTCCTCTTAACTTTAGTTCATATTGCTGAATTTCAAAGATGAGGTAGAACTAGGAACTAGGTATCATCTAATCTCAACAGGATATTTGTAATAAACTTGAACAGTCATTTCCATGGAAAATCTTCTGCTTAACTCATGTGGGCTATATAGCGACACTTATGGAGCTTAACTCAATAGTATATTTGTAGGGAACAAGGTTTTGAATTAGTTCCCTTAGTGGATACTGTAGTGAATTATGACCATAAACGCAGTATATCATAAAACACGGGGAACACGCTTCAAACTTGAAGCATTGAACTGTTAAAAACTAACAGCATATGCAGGGATTTTCTTTTGTGCTATTCCTTTTATCATTAATACTCTGATCATTATAGTTTTGTTCTAACCGCCAAAATATCATGATGAAGGTTGTTCTTTTTAACTGTTAGCATAGCTTATGGTTGTATTTGCATTTGTAGTTGCGATTACTTTTTCACGATCTAACCTTTTCCTAATGGAAAATATCCCCGATGGCCTGTTTTTATTGCTTTATGTTCATTCATGTTGCTAGTAGTATATTTTTCTGATTGGCTTACAGAAGCATAATGGTTTCGAATGTTAGGAATAAGTAACTGATTTATGCTGTATTTAGTTTTCACATGACTTGCTGAACTAGTTTACCGTTTTGATCCTTGGCTGCCATAACACGTATAATAGCCCAAAATTATTTGGGCTGACTAATAAGTAACCGCTGAATAAGTAAATAATGACTAGCTATCAGGGTCGGCGGTGTGTGTTTCGGGCCTCCATCACCCAAAGCACTACAGCTCACCCCAGAATATGTGGTGCACGAGCGTCGAACGGAGCTCCTGGAGCCAACACCGGAAGGCCTCTTTTATAACAAAATTGAAGAGAATACAAACCCTTAACCCTATTATGAGATCTCTTGGGCTTATATAGGCCCTACACAACTTACACATAACCCCTTACATATATTACTAATGTCAACACTCCTCCTCAAGATGGGCGAAAGATATCCACTAAGCCCATCTTGTCACATCCTCTAATCATGTCTAATGAGCTAAGTCCTTTAGTCAGACAATCTGCTGCCTGGTCCTTAGTTGATACATGACTTAGCTCCAGTAGTCCACTATCCAACTTCTCTTTGATGAAGAACCTATCAATCTCGATGTGTTTGGTTCTATCATGCTGCACTGGGTTGTTGGCGATACTGATAGCTGACTTGTTGTCACACCATAACTTTATCTTAGCTCATTGATCCAGCTTCAGCTCAACCAGCATACTCTTCAACCATAACAACTCAGCAACTCCTAAGGCCATAGCTCTATATTCTGCCTCAGCTGTTGATCTTGCCACCACTGATTGCTTCTTGCTCTTCCACGAGACTAAGTTGCCTCCTATAAAGATGCAGTATCCCGAGGTGGACCTCCTGTCATTAGCACAGCTAGCCCAATCAGAGTCGCAATAACCCTCGATGCTCACATGTCCATTTTTCTTGAATATTAGTCCCTTTCCAGGGGCACTCTTCAGATATCTCAGAATCTGGTACACAGCGTTCATATGACCCTTCCTTGGATCATGCATGTAGCGGCTCACCACGCTCACTGCAAAAGAGATATCGGGACGTGTGTGACTCAGATAGATCAACCTCCCTACCAGCCTTTGGTATCTGTCACGATCAACTGGTTCTCCAGCCTCAGCACCCAGCTTGAACTTCTGGTCGATCGGTGTAGTTACAGGTTTACACCCTAACATCCCTGTCTCTTTAAGAAGATCCAGTGCATACTTTTTTTGGGATAAGACAATCCCCTCCGCTCCGCGAGCTATTTCTATTCCAAGAAAGTATCGAAGCAAGCCAAGATCTTTCACCTCGAACTCCTTACCCAGTCTCACTTTGAGTTTGGCAATCTCCTCCTCATCATCCCCTGTAATGATCATGTCATCCACATATACCACAAGCACAGTGATGTGACCTTCATTTCATCGGAAGAACACGGTATGATCAGCGTTAATCTGCCGGTATCCCATACCTATCATAGCCCGCCTAAATCTGTCGAACCAAGCACGAGGAGATTGTTTCAGGTCATATAGAGACTTCTTCAATCTGCAGACCTTGCCCATTGTCTGTTCTGTGTTGAATCCTGGCGGAATTTTCATATATACCTCTTCCACCAGATCTCCATGAAGAAATGCATTCTTCACATCTAATTGGTGTAGCTTCCATCCACCATTTACTGTCAGAGAGATCAAGGTTCGAACAGTGCTCATCTTCGCTACTGGTGCAAAAGTCTCATCATAGTCGATGCCGTATGTCTGACTATATCCTTTTGCCACCAGACGAGCTTTGTAGCGCTCAACCTGTCCATCTGGATTCTGCTTCACAGTGAAGACCCACTTGCATCCAACTGTTATCTTTCCTTTTGGTAGTTTTACTAACTCCCAAGTGCGGTTCTTCTCAAGGGCCCCTAGCTCTTCGTGCATAGCAGCTTTCCATTTCTGGTCATTCTTTGCAACCTGCCAATTGTTAGGTATAGTAACAGAGTCCAATGATGCAATGAATGCTCCATGTGTAGGGTGGATGTTAGAATATGATACAAACTGAGCAAGATCCCAACCATATCTATCGGGAGGATTTCCCGCATTACTGCGAGTAGTCCTCCGTACAGTTATTGGTGTGGGAGGAATAGGAAGAGAAATGGAGTCACCTTGAGAGGAATCTTGTGGTGGTGTAGGTGTCTCAGGAGTCGGGGTAGGCGTTGGCAAGGGACTTGGCACTAGTGGCACTGTAGATACTGTTGGTACTGTTCCCGCACTTTGTTTCCCCTTCCTACTATAGGTAAGTAGTTCTCCCTGAGCCGTTGGCCTAACACCTCTTGTCTCAATCTCCTCTTCATCTTCATTCTCTTGCTCCTCCTCAACCAAGTCTCCTTCCTAAGGAATCGTTACAGAAATTGATTTTTCCGATCTCTCACCATTCTCCTCCTCTCGCCGCATACTTCCAGTATTAGGCGAGTTATCAATGGATGAAGTTACCTTCCGGGTGTAATATGGCTCGAGTTCTCGAAAGTGCACATCCATACTCACAAACAACCTTTTCTCCACCGGGCTCCAGCAAACATAGCCCTTCTGAGTAGCAGAATATCCCACAAAAATGTATTTCACCGCTCTAGGGGCAAGCTTCCCGACTGATGGCCTGTTGTCTTTCACAAAACACACACAGCCAAACACCTTGAGTGGAAGAAGCCCACCATTATCTCCCTTCAACAACTCACACGGAGACTTCCAATCCAGCACTCTCGAGGGCATTCTGTTGATTAGTGCTGCCGCGGTCAACACTGCTTGTCCCCATAATGTTTCTGGGACATTCATGGAGATCATCATACTTCTAGCAACCTCTAAAAGATGTCTATTCTTTCTTTCCGCTACTCCATTTTGAGTAGGTGTGTATGGACACGTAGTCTGGTGTTGTATTCCCTGAGCTGACAAGTATTCCCCAAACGTTTTGTTAGTATACTCCGTCCCATTATCAGATCTTAATACCTTCACCACAGCGCCGTATTGAGTCTGAGCATACCTATGAAAATTTTGAAAGCAACCAAACACTTCACTCTTATTTTTCATCAGGTACAACCAAGTAACGCGGGAGAAACAATCAATAAAAGTAATAAAATACTTGTATCCATTCATAGAACTTGTAGAACAAGGTCCCCAAACATCTGAATGTATCAGTTCGAATACACGAGAACTCCTATGACCAGAACTTACGTAAGAACTTCTAGTAAGTTTTCCAAGCTCACATGCATCACATACAAGGTGCTGCTTATTTGCTTTCTCAAATAGAGATGGATACAACCTACTTAAAACATTAAAAGATGAGTGTCCCAAACGCTGGTGATGAAGCATCAACACACTCTCAGCACTCATCTCAGATCCTACTTCTGCTCTCTCTATCATTGACACCAATGCTGAATCCAGTCCTTCACGATCCAGATACCACAGTCCACTACGCCATGTGCCAGTCCCAAGTCTCCGCCCTGTCCCCTTCTCCTGGAAGATCACCTTGGGAATATCAAAAGAAACAATGCATTTTAGTTGAAGGATGATAGCACTAATGGATAAAAGGTTGACTGGAAAGGAAGGAGCATGCAAAACATTGGACAGAGTTACAGAACCTGTACAATCGACTGTACCCTTACCAACCACTGGCTGAAATGTACCATCAGCTGTTTGAATACTATCAGGCGATGCTAGGTGAGTATATGATGAGAACTCACTAGCATTACCTGTCACATGTCGAGACGCACCGGAGTCGACTATCCATTCTGATGATTTGTCGGAAGATATGGAAGCAAGAGCATGTATGTCATCAGTACCTTTGGTCGGTCTGCAGCAAAAAAAACAGGGGAGGATGGGGGTCGGTCTGCAGAAAAAGGAGGGCTGAAGGGGGGGGGTCGGGACTGGGGGGTGGGGGGTCGGAGATGGGGGGGGTCTCGTCGGAGATGGGGGTCGGGACTGGGGGGGTCGGAGATTGGGGAGGAAGAGGATGGATCTGCAGGGGGTCGGGACTGGGGGGGGGGGGTCGGAGATGGGGTTCTGGTCGGAGATGGGGGTCGGGACTGGAAGGGGATGGATCTGCAGGGGTGGGGCTGTTCTTGACCGGAGCAGCAGAGGGGTGGTGGGCGGCCGGGTGAGGGGTGAAGGTGGGGGGGCGGCGGCTAGGGTTTAGAGGATGGCTCTGATACCATGAAGAGAATACAAACCCTTAACCCTATTATGAGATCTCTTGGGCTTATATAGGCCCTACACAACTTACACATAACCCCTTACATATATTACTAATGTCAACAAAAACAACCGGCTTAAAGAGACCAATAAGATTTATAAACTTAGATATAATGTTTATCAGTATACACAGCGTAATCTTGATGGCTAAAATAATTTTGGCTAAGCGTCACCCAAATTGGAAACTGGTTTTAGCCTTTACATGATGCCAACCCTCTTCCATAAAGCTGACTAGGAATTCATTCAAGAAAAGACCTTGATCCAGTGACGAGTATGTAGTCCTACTTGTTTTTGGTCATGCAACATAAGCTCAGGAACCAGCTTCCAAAATCCAACTGACAAGCAGTTGGCCGTTTATCACGTTTGGTAATAAGATTTGGCATAGGCAACTGCAATTGTAATTGGGGCCAAAAGAAAAAAGGCGATCTGCCCGATGATTAAGAGATTAGTCGTCTTTTAATCATGCTAGAGTTATTTTGATTTTGGCAGTCTCTCCTCTAAAAAAAACTTTTTCGTGTTTTCTTTTAGTTAGTGTGGCATAAACTGATAAACCATTTTGTCCATCAAATAGTGGGCAAACAGCATGATATTATTGCAGAAATAACTATCTTGAGAGTTAGAACAACATAGCATGATGAAGATGATGACTGAAGGAACCAATGAAGGAATCTCATGATTACTAAGGACAAACCTCCATGTTCCTATTCTATTCTATTCTCTTATTCCACATATCCTTTTTTCGCTCACGTTTTAGTTCTCATTTACAATCTAGTAGGTTGTGATGTGGGAATCATGGAGAACAGACCTCAGGGTCCCAGGTTGTCCACAGCACACCTTGTTCGCTCATTTCTCTATTTGTAAAGTTGCTAGAAATATAAAATACATCATCACGTTGAGACAAATTTCCATCCAATTGTTTCACTTCCCAAACGGTGACGTAGGATTTGCTCTCACATAGGCTTCCCATGCATGATATACTTACATGTTAATACGAACTCTTCATATGCGAGTGATGAAACCTTACTATGTGCTTTATTGTTAAACCTCATTATACATAGGATTCCAATAATCCAATCTGGCTATATTTCTTCTCCCAGAATCTGCAGGAAATTTTGAGGCTACCCAAACATATTATGTTGTTTCGATATGTTTATTACTCAATCAAGCATTAGGGCCACACTCATTTAGCATTTAGCACTGGGAGTGAATGCTTGAACTAGCGAAGGAAATCTCAATTGCCCAACAGTAGATATTTTGGTGACACAATTGGACTGGTTTAGATAGAAACTGATCCATTGGTATTTTGATGACAATGTTCTTTTATAAACAGCCACCTAACTCTTTGCATATACTCATGAGTTGAGTTGAGGTGAGTTGATTCTGCTTAGATGGTTGGAATCACTCCATGGTGGGCTTAGAGCTTATGAACTTATGCTTTGCGTAAACCTTAACAGTAAATAGGGTACATTAGGTCTGGTGACCACAACACGCAGTGAGAAATTACATCACAGATCTGTTGTGCGCAGCGGAAATTTCGGCAGAGTTTCTGGTGCACAATAAGAGAGAAAGATCGATAAGAATTCTTGTTTCTCAAAGGGAACAAGAATCTGAAGCCTAATATCCCATCAAAGTGGGATATTTGCTCTTCCTCTCGTCAGCTCTAGGACTGCGCGTCGAGGGACCCTAAAAGCTATTACAATGGCCACAAACTCAAACAACTAATTTTACGTGGTTCGGCAAACTGCCTACGTCCACGGGGCAAGGAGGGGGAGATCTACTATTAAAGAGAAAAAGAATACAATAGGTTTACAACTCTCACAATCTAAACCCTCGAATAGGCTCCTTGCTTTTCTTCACAAGAAAAGGTCAGCCTCCAAATACTTTTTCTCTCATAAAAGGACAATCGCCAAAGCACTCTTTTGCACGAAATCCTAGAAGAAATAGCCGATTTTCTCTTTCTCCCCTCTGCTTCCGCCTCTCTGCAGCTGTCCTTTACTCACCCCCTCAATTTTGCACCAAGCCCTAGGTCAGAATAAGATTCCTATTTATAGCCTGCAAAAACAATTCGGGTGGGCCACGCGGAAATTGATCACATTGCTGAACCAATTCATGAGCGGAAAGGGATTACATCAAATCGCGTGTCTTGATAGGTTTGCCAGCTCGTGGCCCCCACAATCCACTCACAACTTCCGTGTTCACAATTCTCCACCTCGGCGAAGTTTTCTCAAAAAACTGAGCCTACACCAACCAAAACAAATGCCTCACTTGTTGTGTCCAGTACGAAGTGAAACAATTCACGACAACGGACTCAATCCATAACAAGTCGAGAACCCAAATGAGAATGCAAACACTCTCCAAATGTCAGTATCAACTCATCAAATCGATCTCACCCCCATCAAAATCCAAACCGGCTGCATCGTATAGACTGCCTACGTATCCTCTTGCCCAAGGAATCAAGCCGAACGTAGTTCACCCAAATGACCGCGAACGACCTCAAACCACTAGAAGAGTTCGCAACCCTTCTCCAACATCATGATCAAGTCTGCGACTGATAGCACCTCCAATGGCCTCAAACACCTCCACCTGAGGTGAACCAATGACCATATCCAAACTACGTCTACCAGCTACACTCGAATCAAAACCCAACTCATCATCTGCATCCAAAACAAAATGATCTCCAAGCCGTGTCACCTCAGCTGGAATCCCAAATAATGCAGTATGATCTGGAGTAATCTTCACCCAATGTGGAGTAGTATCAAACTCCACCCGCTGCGATACCTCTAAGGTCTGTCCAAAACTCTCCACCTGCTGAGAGTCAATTGGCTTCCTCATCGAAGCCTCAACCAAAGTGACACTATCAGACCTAACACCCAATTGTGTTTTACCTCCTATCACAGCAGTTGACAACTCTTCAATAGGATGACCCAAATATGTCGAAGCCTCTGTCCAGTAACTCTTCTGCAAACCATTGCTCGACCACCAACACCGTTCCTCCTCCAGCAAGGCACGGTTCTCCAAATTTGTCACTCTATTTAGTTGTCCCAAGATTTCCTTTCCAACGAAGTGTCTCGAAATGCCGTGAGCTCGGCTCCAATACAGAAATAGGTCCATCTTGTACCTCCCACCAGAATGGAGTACCTTCACCTTTCTGTCTATCACACACTTCTTCAAACTGTTAGAGACTACTAGGACTTTCTCCAATGGGGATTTGGTTACAACCCAAACACGCCTAGAACAGCCACCAACAAAGGAAACCAAACGCCTATTACCTCCCAATGATGCTCCCTTGGAAGGCCCCCAAACCTCCACGTGAACTCCTCCAGAACGACCCTTAGCACGGTGAATAGAGGTGCCACACTTCACCTTGATCTTCTTGCTCACATCAACATGTTCACTGGACTTCAAATTACAGGTCTTCGCACCCTCTTTCAATCTATGCGAGGAATCAATACTGGAATGGCCAAGCCCCAAATGCCGCAGTCTAGTCGAATCAACAGAAGTCGTCAGCTCTCCACCTGCCACTATACCTCCAGTCAAGTAATACAGGTTATTCCTCCTGACACCCTTCATCACAATCTGAGAGTCTTCCACGATCTCGAGAACCATGTTCTCAACACGAACCTTCAGACCCTCTCCAACCAAAGCTCCAATCGAGATCAAGTTCTTCCTCAAAGAAGGAACATATCTCACATCGTTTAACTCCCTAACAGTCCCGTCAAACATCTTTATGCGAATTCTTCCTATCCCAAGGATCTGGCATGCACGGTTATCAGCCATGTACACCACACCACTATCCACCAGCTTTTCAAAACTGGAGAACCATTCCCTTCTAGGGCACACATGATAGGTCGCACCACTATCCAACATCCACTCGGATTCCTCCGAATAGTTACCTTTCGGACTGATAGAAAGCGAATAAATAGAAGAGTCAGAATTATTACCATCCGATACGATGTTTGCTTCTGATGACGGTTGCTTCCCTTTTCCCTTCTGCTTATTCTTCATCCATTCGTCGAGCTTTGGGCAGTCTTTCTTCCAATGACCAGTCTCCTTGCACCAAGCACACTGATCTTTTCCTACTCTAGACTGTGACTTCCAATTCTTCCGGTTCGGATTCTTCCCTCTTACGACCAACGCCTCTGCTACCGACTCAGTCGAATTCTCCTTATCCTTCTTCCGAAGCTGATAATTCACCAATGCAGCAGTGACCTCACTATACGAAAGGGACGCCTTCCCATTAATAAGAGTAAGGACGAAGGTCTCATATTCCTCGTCGGGCAAGGAACTCAACAACAGCAACGCCTTGTCCTCATCTTCAATTATGACATCCACATTCGCCAAATCCGCAAGAAGCTTCGTGTAGTGGTTCATGTGATCTCTAATGGAGGTTCCCTTCTTCAACTGGAAACGATAAAGTCTCCTCTTCAAATGCAAGCGATTCTCAACACTCTTTGTTAGATACTTGCTTTCGAGAATCTCCCAAATCTTCTTTGCAGAAGTCTCATTCATCACATCATATTTTAGATCTTGAGTCAAACAAGACCTAATCACACCACACGCCGTTCGATTCATTTTCTTCCAAACCTTCTCTTCAATCTCATCTGGCTTGCCATCTAACTCCAAAGTATCCTCCAAATTCTGCGCGTTCAGCGCATCCAAAACCTCGCATCTCCATAATCCAAAGTTGTTTGTGCCATTAAACTTTTCCACATCTATCTTCATAGAGTGGATATTCAAACTCTGAATGGTCTTCACGCCAGAAGCACCACCCTCGACACCCGAAGCACCTTCTTTCTCCGACATCTTACGCACCAACGAATGAAGAATAAATCCAAAACTGAAAAGATAGAGTCTTTACGAAAAGATCCCACCTTTATCACCAAACGAAGCCCTAGACGAGCCTCCAAATTGATCTACTCCTCCAAATAGCCCAAGCGTAGCCCGAGCTCTGATACCACTTGTTGTGCGCAGCGGAAATTTCGGCAGAGTTTCTGGTGCACAATAAGAGAGAAAGATCGATAAGAATTCTTGTTTCTCAAAGGGAACAAGAATCTGAAACCTAATATCCCATCAAAGTGGGATATTTGCTCTTCCTCTCGTCAGCTCTAGGACTGCGCGTCGAGGGACCCTAAAAGCTATTACAATGGCCACAAACTCAAACAACTAATTTTACGTGGTTCGGCAAACTGCCTACGTCCACGGGGCAAGGAGGGGGAGATCTACTATTAAAGAGAAAAAGAATACAATGGGTTTACAACTCTCACAATCTAAACCCTCGAATAGGCTCCTTGCTTTTCTTCACAAGAAAAGGTCAGCCTCCAAATACTTTTTCTCTCACAAAAGAACAATCGCCAAAGCACTCTTTTGCACGAAATCCTAGAAGAAATAGCCGATTTTCTCTTTCTCCCCTCTGCTTCCGCCTCTCTGCAGCTGTCCTTTACTCACCCCCTCAATTTTGCACCAAGCCCTAGGTCAGAATAAGATTCCTATTTATAGCCTGCAAAAACAATTCGGGTGGGCCACGCGGAAATTGATCACATTGCTGAACCAATTCATGAGCGGAAAGGGATTACATCAAATCGCGTGTCTTGATAGGTTTGCCAGCTCGTGGCCCCCACAATCCACTCACAACTTCCGTGTTCACAATTTCATGATGGTACTTATTCCTTCCACAGAATGTGCTCTATAGTTGTTGGGGAGGATTCATCCTACGTACAACCTGTCAAATGAACCCTCTCGCGGAACGTGCCATCCGGATCTTATGTTGAAAGAAGGCAAGAATAAATCACAGCAAATAAAAAAAACTTTGCAAAGAAAAAAAAATAAAAGAGAGAACACCAAAATTTTAACGAGGTTCGACAACTTGCCTGTCCTCGGGAGCCACACCAAAAAACTTCTTTAATTATTGAAGAAGATTACAAAAGCTTGCACAGAGATGATCTCAATCTCCCTGAGATCTCTCTGTTAAAGAGCGTTCTTAAAAAAAACCGCTCAGAAAAAAAAAACGCTACAGGAATCAGGATAATTTCTCTCTGGAAAAACTCGCTACAGGAGTCGACGAAAAAATTCTCTACTGAAGATCGCGACCAGGGTTCCCTATTTATAGGGAAACCTAGGTCAAAAAGGCAGATTCCAATCTGTCTTTTTCTGCGAGTTCGCCTGACTGCAAAGCTCGCCTGACTGCGAAGGCTCGCCAGTATGATTTATGTTCACTTGAACACAGTCAAGCTCGCATGAACTGCTTCGTCTGCACTTGGAGCTCGCCTGCACTGGAGCTCGTCTGAACTGCTACGCCTGCACTTGGAGCTCGCTTGAACTGCTTCGCTTGCACTTGGAGCTCGTCTGCACTTGGAGCTCGCCTGAACCTCCAAAGCTCGCCTAATCTTCCAAGTTCGCCTGAACTTCCAAATCTCGTCAAAACTGCAGGTTCGCCTGAACTGCAAGTTCGTCTGAACTACAAGTTCGCCTGAACTAAAGACTTAGAGAAATTTCTGCTTGTTTCGAGATTTGAGTCTATAACCGAAACCAATAATCTCTCACTTGAAGACCAAACCTCCGTCAACAAGCTCTCTTCAACTTAGCAAGCACCTTCTCCTGCCCGGAGAATCTCTTTCTTCAATTTAATATCTTTCTTATAGTGTGGCTCCGCCCTCATCTTCTACGCATGAAGACCAACTGAAATTACGCACAACTCGAGTTTCTGAATGGTCACTGTCTTTGTCAACATATCTGTAGGATTTTGGCTCCCCAAAATCTTCTCTAATAGTAATTTCCCATCCTCTATCAGCGAGCGTATGAAATGGTAACGTACGTCGACGTGCTTCGTTCTGGCATGATATACTGGATTCTTGATAATGTGTATAGCACTCTGACTATCACAATAAAGAACTTTGTTTCCCCACTTTAGATCCCACTCTTTCAGACATCCGGTTAACCATATCATCTCTTTGCTAGTTTCAGTTACTACGACATACTATGCCTCAATCGTGGATAATGTTACTATCTTTTGCAAACATGAGACCCAACTCACTGCTGTCAACCCTAAGGTATAAATATATCCCGTGATACTTCGCCTCGTATCATGATCATCGACAAAATCTGCATCCAGGTATCTCTGCAGTACTAACTTTTTTCTCCCAAAACACAATGGCATATCCGTAGTCCCTCTCAAATAATGCAATATCCACTTCACGGCCTTCCAATGCTATTTTTCTGGGTTGCTTGCAAACCTGCTCACAACTCCCACTGTATTGGCGATATCCAACCTCGTGCAAACCATCGCGTACATTAGACTACCAATGGCTGATGAATATAGCACTCTTCTTATGTGCTCCTTCTCATGTGCTCAAATGTGATATGTAGCTTCTGAATCCAATATCCACTCTATAGAGTCGAAATAGCAAACCGACGGTAGTGCAGGGCACAAATAGCCTGAAGAATTTGAATCTGAATGTTCATCAACAACTTTTGTAACATTCATTTCTGAAGTTTGTACAGTTTTTTCCTTATTCTTCCCGGTTTTGTCCTTCAACTTTGAGCAATCGATCTTCCAATGTCCCTCTTCTTTACAAAAACGACATTGATTCCTACCAACACTCTTATGGTCACCCTTATTTTTTTGATTTTGAGCGGTTAAACTGGCGGTGGTTTGGATCACGGTCTCGAACTGCTAATGCATCTTTCGATGTCTTCTCGGAGGGTTCGTCATCATACTACCTTAACTCATAATTCACCAACGTCGAGATCACCTCCTTGTAGCTAACAATAGTTCTTCCATTGATCATAGTGAGAACAAACGTACCATAATCATCCTCCGATAACGAACACGATAATAGCATCGTCTTGTCTTCATCCTCAACCATGATATCCACATTGGCCATATCTGAAAGCAATTTTGTGAAGTTGTTGACATGCTCCCTAATGAAAACTCATCTCTTCATCTTGAATTGATAAAACCTTTTTTTCAAGTGAAGCCGATTCTCAATGCTCTTCATAAGATACTTCTCATTGAGCGTTTCCCACAATCTCTTCGTCGACGTCTCGTTCATCACATCATAAATAAGATCAGGCGTTTAGCATGACCGAATAACTCCACAAGTCCTACTGTTCATTTTCTTCCAAACATTGTCCTCCATATCAGCGAGTTTTTCTTGTAACTCAAGAGTCTCCTTCAAATTCTGTACATCCAACGCATTCATCACCTGACACCCCCACAAACCGAAATTGATCTTGTCATCGAACTTCGGAACATCAATCTTCGTATTATTGATGCTCAGACTTTGTATCGCCTTCGTAAGAGACGAACCTGATGTGCTTGCTTCTCCCATGTTGTCGATCTAACTCTCTAAATAGGAATTCTTTAGCGAATCATTCAAACAATCCTCAAGCCAAACCCAAAGCTCTGATACCACTTGTTGTGCGCAGGGAACTCGAATAACACGAACAAGAACGAGAAAGATTACAACCAAACACAAGCACAAATCACAAATCACAGCAAGACAACAAATTTACACGGTTCGGCAAGTTGCCTACGTCCACGGGACAAGGAAGGGAAAGTTCTTACTATTAGAGATGAAGAGAATACAAAATAGGGTTACAAAATCACTCAAAACCCTAAAACAAAGCTCTCTAAATCTCTCACAAATCTCCCACAATTGGATGCAACAATCATCTCTCAAAGACTGTTCAAAACGTCCTTGCTTAACCCTAATTAATCATGTTTAGAATTTTATACAAACAGCAAACGAAACGGGTTAAAAACCCAAAGCCCAGCTCAGACCCGAGTCGCGGTCGACCGCACTTGACTCTGCGGTCGACCGAACAGAATGGCAGAAACTCGTAAAATCGATTACAGGGTCCGCGGTCGACCGCACTTGACGTCGCGGTCGATCAGACAGAAATCCGAAAATGCAGCCTGTAGTGTGCACGTTTGCGGTCGACCGTAGCTGATCTCACGATCGACCGACAAGCGTCCAAACAGTTTTCTGCGTGCAATTTCCTGAACTTTTTCGTCGTTTCTTCAAACAATGCATCATCTCTTGCTTTAATTTACAAATGCAATTGATATTAGAAGTTTTCTTGCATTCAAAAGAGGTTGTTACAGTGGAAGTTTTTGTGCTCAGTGCCAATTACTTCTAAACTTTGTCATGGGTACCCTGTTTTCTCCCTTTTAGCGTTCTGATTATTCATTCATCTCACAACAACAACCAGAAAATAGAAAAAACAATTTAGATACATTCATTTTCTTGATGTTTCCCCCCTCAATCTTCGACTTCCTAAACCATGAAACATGGTTGAATAAACATCTTACACAGGTTTTCCCTCAGTTTCATGGGTATTCTACAATCACACGGTACCAATTTGTTTCTTTGAGCAACATCCTCGATCTCGTAATTATGATGAATAAACAAAGACCCAAGTTTATTTTTGAAGAGAGTGGGGGAAATCCTTCTGAAATACTATTTGGGTAAGATAAAGAAGCTTCATTGGAAAAAAGAGAAATGGAGTAGAGGAATAGGGTAATAGGGAAAATGAAAGAGAAAGGGTTGCAGATTGAATGGGACTGGTAGGTAAACTAAATAAAATGAGCTGAAAAGTACTGCATGTTTCTCATTATCATTTTTTTAAAAAAAAAAGTACTTCTCTTTTGAGGGACATGCGCGCCCATATTTAACCGTATTTTTCTTTTCCTAAATCCTACGTGTGGTCATAAGCACTAAATGTTGCATCTTTTCTTTGTTCGCAGTAAAGTTTGTAGTTGTTCATCAACAATCAGATAGGTACGCTGATGTTTATAAATTTTATTTTCAATGGCTGGTCAAGTATACGAAGTATGTATAGCACTTCTATTTCATTGCTATACCCAGCTTTCAATTCTCCTGCAGTGCTGGTTAACTATATATGCTCTCTCTTTACTGAAATACAATGTTTCATTTCATCTCAGACAAATTTTAAGGTCTTTCTCACAAATTATCAGCGTGAGACACTTTTAGACTTGCTTGTTTTTGTCAATGAAGAATTCATCCGCTGCCGACACCAACTGAACCGGACGCGTGACATCATTAAGGTTTTGTTAATCAGTTGGTTCATGAGAATGTCGTTTTGCCCTTGTTTCTCTTAACAAGCCCATTATAGAAATCTTGGGAATTTCTAGCTGATGGGACAAGGTTTCATATAATTATGCTATGAGACAATCGTGGGGTACTGTGTATTATAGTAAAATTCTTATTAGGATTAGGATAGAATCTTGAGAAAATCTTTGGCAAACATGTTATGTATTGTCAACATTTTTGGCCAACATAGATGACCTAAACTAAGCTTTCAGTTTCCACTTTCCAGTGATAGATCAAATATACTTCAAACTAACTTAAAGCTGCATCTCTTTTAAATGTTCTATAAATCTGATGTCCTCAATTATGTTTCACTTTCCAGACCTATAGATTTGTTGGTTTCTGCAAGTCTCCTTGCACTGCTCTTCATTTGGACATAAATGTTTTGTTATTGTAAGGGAACGTATGAAGCCATTGGATTCCATCAAATCTTTTTTTTTCCCCTTGGTCCATTAGGTTGTTGGCGGAGAAGCTTTCACACAATACACAGCTAAGCAAGTTTTGAACTTCTTTGTGGTTAATCTTTTCATCAAGTGAGGACGAGTTAACCATTTTTTTTTTACAATAATTTAGGTGTTGATGGTGTGAGCATACGGTGCGTGAGTAACTCATGTATAAGGCCATTCGATGTTTTCTTTCTGAGTAGCTTACATCTAGTAGATTATGCTTATCAGGGGAGTTTTTTTTTAAAAAAAAAGTGGAAAGGCAAACCTTTGTTTGGATTTGATAGTATTGGTACATTAGATACTACTGATTATCCTACGTCGTTTCTGTGCACTTGTTCTTAGCATCCTTTCTGGAAAATAAGATGATGTGCACTAAAGCATGAACTTTTATTTGCCCTGATATGTTGTTGTTGATGAGTTTATGGATTCCCACTGATTGAGTATAGTGTAACAACACTAAGAAATTATGTTCAAGAGAGCTACGAGTGAGATGCTGTGCAAGTCGAACTATTGAGGGTTTTAACGATATGATCCTTGACATGCTGCACAAGTTTCTGATTCATCAATGGTGCATCGGTCTTATTTTGAACTTTCATTTGCCCTGATGTGTTGTTTAACGAGGTCATGGGTTCGCCCTGATTGAGTTGAAACTGGCAAAGCTAAGAAATTTTGTTCGAGGGGAACTATGAGCATTGAGCAAAAGGCTGGCGCATGAGTCAAATTATTGCGGGGTTTAAGGATATCATCATTGATATCCTGAACGAACTTCGGATTGGATTCATCCTTGCTGCATCATCCTTGTTTTGAATTTTAATATGATGAATTATTTCTATCCATGCCTGCTTTCTGTTTTGAATTGCCTTTCTTATTAATTTATTCTTGAAGTTCTTTGTGGGAAGAAACCAATTTGACGCCCTTTATTTTCTCAGGTTCTGCATTAACGTGAGGAATGTGATCGAAGAACATACAAGATGTCCGCTACTTCAATTGGGAAATTAATTAGGAATAATATATATACTGTACATGTAAGCAATGATTCCACATCTCTTGTCTTATGTTGTTGATTAAATGCAGCCCGTACGTAGATTATGTTATCTTCTGTCTATTCTTATCAGCACATGAATTATTCCTCAAGAGTTGCAAACTATGATGTTCACGTTCGCATAGTCACAGTTACATATAATAGATGAGGGTGTTGATGATGATGAGATTCAGCTTTGATCCTATCAATTTCTTTCTGCTCTTAAAATAATTCGTGATTCATGATGATCTGGGTCGTGTAAGTTTTGTCTTGCACTTGATTTGTGAGTCCTATGCACCTTTAGGCATATGCCATTTAGGCTGACAGATCAATAAGCATTTATGTATCACATAATTAACTACAATATATTTCTATCCCTAAAGTAGCAACGGTTGGTTTGCCCCTGGCTACAACTGTAGCATTGCTTTTATGTTTAATTGTTTATGTTATTCTACTGTCCTTAACTAACAAAAGCAACGATCTCCATGAAAGGGATCATCATTAAAGGAAAACCCATCAATTTGAAGCATGTGGGTCCGTCTCTTTTCACCACGAGCTTTGCTACAGGGACCTAAAATATGGGACCATTAGAGAGGACAAGTGAGGTGTCTCCCTCCTATTGGATAATGAGTTGATCATCATTAATGATGGCCAACTCATTATTCAATAGGAGGGATCACTTGTCCCCTCTATTGGTCCCATATTTTGGGTCCTTGAGGAATTTTTCTTTCACCACCTCAGACTCAGAGTCCTCAACTCCCCTCTTCATCTAAATTTCTCGGTCATGTGGGTTTCTGAAGAAGCAGCCATTTTAAGCTCACATTCCAACATCAGCAACCAACAGACAGTCCAATCCGGTCACAAGAGCAAACTGTGCAACAGTGCTGCAACGTATCTTTTCGCTGCCTCAAGAGTCCTCAATTTTCCTCTTTATCTCAATTTTTTTTTTTAGTCATCTGGAAGTTTTCTTTCTCCCTTCAAAACTAAACTTTTACACCCGTTTAATTTTAAACCCGTCTACTTTAATTAGTTCTATCTGCACTCATAAACCCAAACAACTTCCCAAAGTGCCAAATACACCCACACGTTCATAATGTATCCCTTAAAAATAAACAAAGTACCTAAAATGCCCTCCCTCTCTAAATCACCCTCTCTCCATCATCTTCTCCTTCCTCTTCCTCAGTTTTGTTGATACAAAATATTTTTGCTGTATCTACAGAATATGTTGTTATATTTACAAATTATACTTGCAGCGTTGGCGGTATACTCACAGATTATATCGCTGTACTCGTAGGTTTTGTTGATATAAAGTCTTGAAAATACGACGAGATCAGCTTTCTAAAAGACCGCAAACTTTTTACAGACTTCATGTTTAATTATCATGTCGGTTGATGAAAAATTGATGCTTTTTCTCCAAAAATCTCTCAAAGAAGCGAGGATTTCTGATACGAGGTTCCGCTGTTCTAGCAACGAACTTCAGAACCGTCTGCTTTAAGGAAAAAAAAGAAAGAAAGAGGCCGGTCTTGGATATGATAATGAATAGACCCTGATCAATAAAAATCAGTAGAGAACTCAGCAAGAGCGAACGTCACAAAACTAAATGGTTATTGCCTAATTAATGTTACATAAGCTTGCATTTCAACTACAAGCAGAGTCCTCCTGAATCACCCCAACAAGCTGATTCACTGCGGCCGCGATGTCATCCACCGATTTGAATAGGCAGTCATCTTCCACCTGGATATCGATCGGAAAAAAAAAAGAGTACAACACAGTCAGCATTAATCGCTCATTAACTGTGTGCTGATGAGTAATGAAATCCTACTTTGATTTTGATCACGCATAATACCTTGAGACTGACAGAGTAGAGGACCATGTTGAAGATCAACCCCAGCCCATTACAAAGCCCAAGGAAAAATAAA
>BQKN01059623.1:27040-46271 GCA_022839385.1 Asparagus kiusianus
AGCTAAGACTACTCAGATAGATGCAATTTCTCGTAAAAAAGCTCATGTTGTTAGGTAAGAATCTGCTAACAATATAGGACTGGTAAAAAGAAATTTCACCATAAGCTTTGTTTTCGTCAAAAGTTGCCTTCATCATTGATTTCATTAAAACTTCAAACGTTACAAATGAATTCAAATAACGAAAATAAAAATTACAACTTTCTTGAAAATAAACACAAGATCCGTTTATCGTCTCTTGCTTGCGTGGGTCTTTAGCCTGTGACGGGGACGTCGATATCAGTGGACTACCTGGTAATCAGATCTGATCCAGAAAAATTGGGCAGAGCTTCGTCGATCCGCGAGGAGATCTAGAAACTTGAAGCGCCTATCTCGGATAAAGCGAGATATTTGCTCTTCTTAGGATTACCGACGAGGGGTAATGCTAAGGAACGGATGCGGGTGATGAAGATCTGATGAAGAACTCTCTTGTGTTGAAGTGCTCGATCACTCTTCACTCCAGCACGGCTTCGCCAATTCTCCCAAAAAATCCAGATCCTCCAAAAGTGAGGCCTAAGGTTTCTATTTATAGGCAAGAGGGGATAGTACCAGGGCGTCTCAACTTGGTGCGGACACCCTTGGAGCGTCTCAGCTTGGTGCGGACACCCTTGGAGCGTCTCAGCTTGGTGCGGACACCTTTGGAGCGTCTCAACTTGGTGCGGACACCCTTGGAGCGTCTCAACTTGGTGCGGACACCCTTGGAGCGTCTCAACTTGATGCGGACACCCTAGGGGTGCCTCCCAAAACCCGAGACACCCCTGGGGTGTCTCTCAAAACCCGAGACACTCCGTTGAGGTACATTCGCCCGTTTTCGCTGTAAATTCTCCGTCCGAACTCGGATATTAGTGATTCGAAGTGCGTTGGAATTCTGACGAAGAGTTCTATCAGCTCCAATGGTTGGATTATCTGTAGGATGAACGAGACATGAAGGGCGTTGTTCCTTTTGTAAATATCGCGGGGCTCCCGATTAGCCCGTGCCTTCGTTATTCTAAAATTCTGTCAGTTCACGTAGTTCGTCGATTCACTTCAAGCGTTCACCGACGTCAATCGAACTCCTGTGAACCAGATAGTGATGTTCATTATCGTTCTTTAACACTGAGCTGTTCGTGGAGACCTATAGACAATTTTCGATGCCTACAGATACCCCCTCCAAAGCGTTCCGGCCTTGTTTCTTTTATAGAAGAGGCTGGAACACTTTGGATGTGATTGATCCAGCCTTCAGTCGGCGTAAAGGAACTGCAGTTAGCTTCAACTCTTGGCTCCTTTGGTTTTCGGTCTATTCGATGCTTTGACGAGTAACCGAAGCTCTTCCGGCGCTGCGTTTATCGCCTGGCCGTCGTCGGAGTCTCGAGTTTACCACCAGTGAGTTGACTTTGGCTCGTGTCATTGAGTTGACTTTGAACTGACTATCTCTGTCACATCGCGCTGACTTAGGGTTTCAGATCGCCGTATGTTGACTTCTTGTCGCAACGCGTTGACTGGCGTTGACCTAGGGTTACGCGTTGGCCGGCGTTGACCTTAGGGTTTCGAATCGTCAAACGTTGGCTTTGGTCGCAACGCGTTGACTGGCGTTGACCTAGGGTTACGCGTTGACCGGTGTTGACCCTAGGGTTTCGAATCGTTGAACGTTGACTTTCTGTCACAACGCGTTGACTGGCGTTGACCTAGGGTTACGCGTTGACCGGCGTCGACCCTAGGGTTTCGAACGTCGAATGTTGACTTTTGATCGCAACGCGCTGACTAGCGTTGACCTAGGGTTACGCGTTGACCGGCGTTGACCCTAGGGTTCCGAACGTCGAACGTTGACTTTTGGTCGCAACGCGTTGACTGGCGTTGACCTAGGGTTACGCGTTGACCGGCGTTGACCCTAGGGTTTCAAACGTCGAACGTTGACTTTCTGTCGCAACGCGTTGACTGGCGTTGACCTAGGGTTACGCGTTGACCGGCGTTGACCCTAGGGTTTCAAACGTCGAACGTTGACTTTCTGTCGCAACGCGTTGACTGGCATTGGCCTAGGGTTACGCGTTGACCGGTATTGACCCTAGGGTTTCAAACATCGAACGTTGACTTTTGGTCGCAACGCGTTGACTGGCGTTGACCTAGGGTTACGCGTTGATCGGCGTTGACCCTAGGGTTTCGAACCAACCTGAGGAGAACCAGTTTATACTCGTGTGCTCCTGGGAGTTTCGGGAATTAGTTTAGCCTCGTGTACCCATCGGAGGTTGACGGGTTATCCTTAAAAATATTATACATAATATTTTCCAGGAACTTCCCGTCAATTGTGAGAAATAGTTTAAACTCGTATTCTCATTGGAGTATAAATACGGGCCTCGAATATATCAAAACATATCCGAAAAGAGGTTCGAAACGCATATGAATCACCCCCGGATCCCTCCACACGCGCGAATCCACATTTCGCGGCTCACACGCATGCGAATCAACAAGCTAGGATTGGCCCGGTCCGGTTCAAATTGATTTGAGTTGGTTTTAATTGAATTAAAATTCGGTTTAGACCCATCTGGTTCAGACCGGTCCGGTTCAAACCGGTTCGGTTCAGGTCCAGGTCCGGTTCAAGCCTATTTAAAAGACCAAAACCTAACTTTTCTCCTTCTCTTCTTTTTTCTTTCTCTCTTGTTTGGTTCCAGCAACCGGTTCCGCCTCCTTCTTTTCTTGTCCTCTTGTTTTCGGTTCCAAAACAGAAAATCCCCCCTTTCAACTTCGGTTTTGAGCTCTTCTTCCTCCTCAAAAGCTCTCCCTCGTCAAGCTTTTAACCCATCTTCTTCAAGGCCTTCAACTTCTTCTTCTCCAAGTTCTCATCTTCTCCAAGGGTTCAAGCAAGGCTGTAGGCGTAAAAAAAAAATGCTAATAGATATCCAAACACAGAAAATCACTCAAAACTGGGAAAATTACCCAAAACACTGTTTTTACTGTCTCGCCAGCGAGACAGTCTTTTGCTGTCTCGCCGGTCGAGACAGTCTTTTGCTGTCTCGCCGGTCGAGACAGTATTTTGCTGTCTCGCCCAGCGAGACAGTCTTTTGCTGTCTCGCCCAGCGAGACAGTATTTGCTGTCTCGCCAGCGAGACAGTATTTGCTGTCTCGCCAGCGAAACAGTAAATGTGCTGATTACAACGTTGAAATGGTCAAATAATCACCCCAATAACTGCCCTACACGTGTCCATTAACTGCCGAGAGACGTGGGAAACAACATGGGCGAAAATCACGTGGATAACTGCCAAAATAACGGAGTTTGAAACGTGGAGGGGCAGTTACAGCGAAAACTGCCAAAATATTCGTGTGGCGCGACAGCATTTTACTGTCTCGCTGGGCGAGACAGCAAATTTGCTGTCGCGCTGGGCGAGACAGCAAATGCTGTCTCGACCAGCGAGACAGTAAAACACTGTCGCGCCGTACTGATTTATTGCTGAGTTGTGTTTTTGCAGTTACAGACCCCTGAGGCTATAAATACCCTCCTAGGGTCACTTCTGACGAGGATCGAGCATTTGTTAGAGCATTCCAGAGCAGAAAGAGCAGAGATTTCAATTCTGGAGCGATTCCTTGACATTCAGGCTTAGACTTGTTTTCAAGAAGAACGACTATCTTACTTCGATAAGATATCGTTTCCATTTCTGACTTCGATAACGAAGAAAGAATCACAAGCCCCCCTCTCACGATCTGAGATTCGGTGGTCCACGAACCAAAGCGTTCCCGGCACAGGCAAAGTCCCACAAAAGCAATAGTCGATAAACAACTATTGTGTTATTTTCTTCAAGAGTTGTAATTTTCTTTTGTTGTGTAGAAAAGTCTTATAAAAAGGCTGTTTTCTGTGAATTTATTGTAATAAAAAAAAAGAATATAATGAATTCGACAACAAGTTCAACTTTTGCTGAAAACAAACTGGCGACCACAGTGGGAGTCAGCGGCTTCGCTGCCGAAGCCGCCGTGTCGCAGCCGATAAAAATCATCGTTAGCGAGGAGATCGAATACGAATTCGATCAGGCGAAATTCGAGGAGTACTTGTCATCCTCGTCTTCAAAGTCTGCCTCCCCGCGCAAGTGCAGGAGGACTTTCTCTTCCAGGAACACTCTTAAGTCTGCAGTGACAATGAAAGCTGCAGATGAAGATTCTCATCCGATGGTTGCTAAGGAAACTGTCCGCAACACTTCTGCTCCACGTGGCTCCACATCAGTTAAGGAGTCAATGAATTGCTCACCGGTACTGACGAAGAGGGCTCGTCAGAGACAGCGCCAGCGCCGTGCTCGACAATTGGCCAAGGCCATGCAACAAGCCGACGGGGTTCACTACTACGTAGACCTAGAGTCGAGAAAACAGAAAATGAATCAGTTGCCCCAACGGCAAGATAATCACATTTCTGCGAAGCTTACGACGGAGGAATGGACTCTCGTCAAAAGGGCCCGTTCAACTCTGAAGGAACGGATACAGAGGCGAAAGGAGAAAGCCGCCTGCGCTCGTGCTCTACGACAACAAGCGCAAGGAATCAAAAAGGAATTGGTGTCTGAAAATCCACCAAAGAATCGCAAAGTTTGGATGCCGAAGGTACCGTAAACATCTGTTCCGGGCCCGTCTACCGCATCAACGGTAAAACCCTGGGTTAGCCCAGATTTGTCCAAGTTCAAGATCACCATGGCAGATCACCTTGGTCCCTCGGTCGACGATCGAGGCAAAAAACCAGTTGAGGAAAATGCAAGTGAAGCAAACAAACCATTGGTGGTTTCCTACACAGGGGGTCGTAAACACCCTCCTGTCAGAATTAATCCAGTCCAAGACAAGAGAACATCAGTACATGACCATCTAGGACCTGTGAAAACTCCACTCCCGCAAGGGGGTGTATTTAAAAATTTGACCTTGGATCGCTCAGAAACGACAAATAATCGTTCTGTGCATGTAAACAAGGTTTCCAAACCAAAGGTAGGTTGCTCAAATCACGGCAGTGATGAGCTGTACTATCAAAAGAATAATTCGAGAAAAAGGATTGTCCGAGAAGATGAATCGCATTGCGCATGCGAGAGACTCATCAAAGCAGTTTTGACAGAATGCAATTGCTCAGAAGCTGGGGCGAAACGTGTTTCCGTATTTCAAAGATTGTCTGCGGAAACACCAAAACCCAAAATGAGACACTTCCACAAGAAGAAACCTATAGTGCGACGAGATGAGTCCCCTGAGGTCACCATTAATATGACCGGCAGAGGCAAACAACATCTAGTCAACCCAGACCCTGATTTCTCTTCAGAAAGAAGAGTTGAGCAGGGTCTTTCTAAAAGAATGGAACGGTTACGACGAAAAGCCAACCGACGCCCGAACTACAAGAGGATGCACGAAGGTTTGTCACCGGAAGACGAATTGTCAGATACTTGTTCTGCGGTCGCTTCAGACGATACCGTATCCAGTGTGGGGCGAGCGAGAGAATCATTCGCCATCACGCCGGACATGTTAGCTCAAATTCTGCAAGAAGCGTTGGCCAAACAACGCGAAGAGATCAGAGCTGAAATCAAAATGGAGATGGAGTTGACAATGCAGCAGGTACGAGATTTGCAGGTTCAACAAAGTCAACCGGAATCAAGCCAAAAGGCAGAATCCAGCAAACACAATGCCAAACCTATACAAATAGCTGAGGGCGATGACAAAGAAGACGAGACTATATTCGATGATCCTCTTTCCGATAAAGACAATTCTGGAAGCGGTCCGGTTAAGTCAACTACTCAAATTCTCTTGAAGAAGAGTGAGGAAGAAGATAAGAAGATGCAGGATCTTGAGAGCAAAGTCAATGCTCTGATGACTGCCCAGGAAGTGAAGAAGACGGGCATTCCATACCCGTACCCGAGGGAGTGGGATTTGATTCCTTATCCCCCGAAATTTAACTTGATTAACTTTACTCCTTTTGATGGCAGGGGTTCACCAACTCAGCACTTGATCTATTTCAAGTCACATCTCGGCGCAATATCAGGAAATGAAGCCCTGATGGTCCGGTCATTCGTAGGAACCCTCCGCGGGTCTGCCTTCGATTGGTACCGACGCCTGAAACCTGGGAGCATCACCAGCTGGGGAGATATGGAAGAACTGTTTCTCACCAACTTTTGAGACGACGACACGGAAGTCTCCATTGGCTCGTTGTTGGACGAGAAGCAGAAGAATGAGGAGTCGGTCGACGTGTTTGTCAAACGGTTCCGGAACAAGGCGGTGAACTGCAGAGATCCACTCACCGAAGAATTCATCCTACAGACATGTCACAACAACTTGTCTTTGGATGTGCTGGAGATAATGGGGGTTGTACCCTCTAAGACCTGGAAGGAGTTGAAGGTCAGAGGTGAGCAAGCTGAACGGTTTCTCAAGAGGAGGAATTTGGAGAGAGGTCAGCCACCAAATAATAATCAAAATCAAAAGCAGAACTTTAATCCTCGAGGCAGAGGAAGAGGGTCGGGACCCGCTGTCGACGCGCATCAAACGTCACAGCAGCCGCCACAACCGCAACAGTCGTCGTTCTAACTGGCACCGAATCAGAATCAACAGCCTCAGAAGCAATTTAAACCCTCTGAGCCTAGATTCCCAAAGGAATACTCATTCAAAGACGATGAAGTTCCAGTTATCTTCAAGTACCTGCTAGAGAATAACAAGATTAAGCTTCCGCCAGTCACAAACCAAGAAGAAGCAACGAAGATTAATGACCCAAAATACTGTGCGTACCACAGAAGGGTCCACCATCCCACTAAGGCGTGTTATGTCTTGAAAGATAAAATACAAACCTTGATTGATGTTGGTATTGTGACCCCGAAGCCAAAGGAGAAGAAGGTGGGCGCAAATGCGATCTCCATTAGCTTCGGATCAGTTCCCTTATCCTGGTTTCAAGCCGAATCAGTGCCAGAGGTAAAGATGCAAACTATCAATGATGATCCTCATGAACAGCGCCAAAAAGGGTTAGTATCACATACGGCCCCTAACGGCGAAATCCTCTGGGTTCATCCGGATCTGCTCAAAGATGAACAGTGGACGACATCCAAGTCAAAGAAATCGAAGGGCAAAGGAAAGGAGAAGTCCTGTTACGGAGCCTCGGCGATTCCGGAGAAAGACGACGAGGAAATAACAGCTCTACCACTTTCTGATGAAGAGCATGAAGTCTTCGCGACAAGGGGTGGAAATGAATACCATTACCAATATCCTGAAGCTCCTAATCCTAATGGTAAAACTCTGGCAGAACTGGGGGTGGATACGACCCCACCCGTAGCAACCGAGAGACCTCAGAGAGTTGTTAAGCAGAAAGAAAAGGAACCTCAACCCAAAGAAGTTCAAATTCCGAAGCAGTCTCGTTTCAATAAACCAATTGGACGAGACAAACCGGAAAGTTCAAATGCACCATACCGGTTCGACGTAATGACTCAGTTAGCCAATATCCCAGCAAGGATCACACTGTACGAGTTATTGCGCCTTTCGAAAGAAACTAGGATAGCATTGCAAGAAGCCTTGGCTGATTCTGAAGTATTCCTCACTCAGATCAAACCAACTCCTGAAGAGCCAGAGTCGTCAGTACAACATTGTAATCTGGCAGCCACCAAATTCCCTTGCATCGCTTTCACAAAAGAAGATATGCAAGTCCGGAATTCAAAGCATGATAGGCCGTTATATTTCACAGGGTATATCGGTTCGAGCATGGTCAACCGGATTCAAGTTGATCCGGGTTCCGCTGTAAGCATCATGCCACTTCGGTTGATGTACCACCTCGGAATTCCCGCCAGCAAGTTAGCCTCAACGGGAACTGTTATTTATGGATTCAACACTAGCGGATCAAGACCGTTAGGAAAAATCCGGGTGAAGTGTCAACTCGGAGATCTGAAGTCTGAAGTCACTTGCTATGTGATCGATGCAGAGACTTCCTATAACTTGCTGTTGGGTCGTCCATGGATCCACGGTAATCTTATAGTTCCCTCCACCCTCCATCAGTGTTTGAAATATGTCGACACTAATGAGGAAGTCAAGACGGTGGTCGCGGATAAGCAACCATTCAAGGGGTTAGAAAATTATTTTACTGACTCCCTTCTATATGGTGCTGAGTCCGAAACTGAACCATCGGCCCATGGCACGGACAACGGAGATGAAGCTGATACCGAAGCCGGGCTCGATTATAGTGAAGGTCTTGTATTAAATGACATTGAACCTCTTGTGATCGATCTGGACGGTGATGAATCGTCGGACGAAAGTTGTAACTGGCAACTTGCCGATGAAATAATAAAGAATGATTTAGAGTATTCGCCTTGTCTTAATGATGTAATGCAGGAATTGTATGATAATCCTAGTCTACACATGCCAATTCGTTCGTCCTGCACGGCGACGAGATATCTGCAAAATTCAGCCGGGACAACGGTGATTCTACCTGCAAAGACAGGGGGTGAGAAAGAAATAATCTTTGGGAAAGGGAATCCATCCCCAGCTACTAATCTTTTCTTGGGTAGTAGCTCAGATGAGGAAAAGCCAGGACAACATTTCTCTCGATATAGTTGGCAAGCTAATGATTACATGGAGAGGCAAGGTTATGACCTCTCGCTTGGCGAAGGTCTTCATTTTGGTCAAGGAGTTAGGGTGCCACCCCGTTCTACTTATGTACCAAAAGGAAAACCAGATAATCATTATAGTCATAATAGAGGTCTAGGTTATGCTTCGTCATCTGAGGATGAAGATTGCCAACAGATCATCAGCCAGTTGATAAATGGAAGCGGGCATTCATCCGATACTTCAATGTGGGACTCCGACACGAGTATCGGAGAGAGATTCAAAGCCTTAATGTCAAATATGGCGACAGTTGATCCTTCCACGACTGAAGGAGACGACCAGTTGCCTATTTGGGAAGACCCATGGATGCATTACATGAATATCCAATATGGCGACCGATTTGAACAAAGAGAACCTCCTACTGAGGATAAAGTGGTCCAAATTAATATGGGTGACGAAACTAATCCGAAACCTATATTTATCAGTGGTGACCTTCCACCAGACGAGAAAGAGGAGTTAATCGCTCTCATTAGAGAGTATATCGACGTTTTTGCTTGGAATTACGAAGATATGCCGGGACTCGATCCGAACATAGCAATGCACACCCTCAACATAAAATCGGATGTCAAACCTGTCAAACAACAACAAAGACGGTTTCGTCCACAAATTATGGAGGCGATAGAAGCTGAAGTCAAGAAGTTGATCGACTCAGGTTTTATCAGAGAAGAACAACATCCTGAATGGCTAGCTAACATTGTTCCGGTTCTTAAAAAGACCGGAAAGATCAGAATCTGTATTGATTTCAGAGATCTGAATGCCGCCTGTCCTAAAGATGACTTCCCACTACCAATTACGGACGTCATTATCGACAATACTTGCGGATTCGAGAGAATGTCATTTATGGATGGTTTCTCAGGGTATAATCAAATCAAGATGCACCCAGACGATGAAAAACATACAGCATTCAGAACACCCATGGGGGTCTTTTGCTATACGGTTATGCCTTTTGGTTTAAAAAATGCTGGCGCCACGTACCAACGAGCCATGACGCAAATTTTTCAAGAACATCTGCGGAAAACCGTTGAATGCTATGTTGATGATTTGGTCGTTAAGAGTCGTGATAAAAAAGACCACATTAATGATCTGAAGACGATGTTTGATCTGATGAGAACTCATCAGCTAAAGATGAACCCGACTAAATCTTTCCTAGGAATGTCGAGCGGTAAATTTCTCGGATTCGTCGTCACCACAAAAGGTATTCATATTGATCCTGACAAAGTGAAGGCGATAAATAAGCTGCAACCCCCGAGAAATCTTAAAGAACTCAGAGGATTGCAGGGTCGATTGGCATATATCCGTCGGTTTATATCAAATCTGTCCGGAAAATGTCAACCATTCTCTAAACTTGCAAAGAAAGGCGTGTCATTCATTTGGGATGAAACGTGTCAAAAGGCGTTTGAGGATATTAAAGCATATCTAGCGAACCCGCCTATTCTCGTGGCACCGAAATCGGGCAGACCGTTTCTGATTTATGTCAAAGCGACGAGCCATTCGTTAAGTGCATTACTTGCACAAGACGACGATAACGGTCACGAACAAGCAGTATATTACTTGAGTCGTACATTGGTAGGAGCTGAATCTCGCTATCCAATGATCGAAAAGGAATGCCTTGCATTGGTATTTGCCGTCCAGAAAATGCGACACTATTTAGTGGGGCAGACGATTTATGTCATCTCCAACATAAATCCTGTCCGCGTATTCATGACCCAGCCAGCTTCTATGAATTGGCGTTTAGCCAGATGGGCTCTACTTTTATCGCAATATGACTTGTACTTTAAGCAACAAAAATCGGTTAAAGGACGAGCTATTTGCGATCTTCTGGCGGAAAATCCTACAAAGGATGTAGTCGAATTGTATGACGATCTGCCAGATGAAACTCACGAAGTTAATACTACCTCACATCAACAAGTGTGGCAGTTATACTTCGATGGGGCTTCTCGCGCAACCAATGTGGCAAGCGCACCCGGATGTTCTAAAATCTCCTCAGGAGTGGGGGTCGTTTTAGTGTCCCCGGAAAAGCATGTCTTGCCTAGAGCATACTCGTTGACCGGACCATGTTCTAATAATGTGGCCGAGTACAACGCGTTAATAATTGGACTCAATTTTGCCAAAGAGCTGGGGGTCGAATACCTTGAAGCTTTTGGGGATTCTCAACTGGTAGTTAATCAAATTCGAGGAGAGTATGAAGTCAGAAGTCCAGACTTGATTCCATACCATCAGGTGGCTATTGAGATGGCAGACTCATTTGAAGGATTTTTCATTGAGTACGTTCCACGTCTCCAAAACGCGTATGCAGACGCATTGGCGGCATTGTCAGTATCATTGGCTCAACCTCCCGAAACAGAACAATTGATTACAGTGAAGACTCACCAGCTTATCGTTCCAATCTACGACTCGGATGTTAAAGAAGCATACTCAACAGCAGTTGAACCCAAAGTTCGAGATTGGCGCTTTCCCATTATCGACTACGTCCTACATGGTATATTGCCTGAAGATGTAAAAGAAAGGGAATCGATTCGGCGAAGAGCACCGAGATTTTACTACAACGCCACAGCACAAATGTTGTATCGACGATCGTACGACGGTCTTCTACTCCGTTGCTTATCCGGCAAAGAAGCAGAACGAGCACTCAAAGAGGCGCATAATGGAATATGCGGTGCACATCAGCCCGGTCCTAAACTCTGTGATCGACTTAGAAGAATCGGGTATTATTGGCCAACTATGGTAAAGGATGCAGTTGACTACGCACGACGATGTGAAGTGTGTCAGTTACATGCAAATTATATGCACCAGCCTCCCGAGTATTTACACCCATCGGCGACGTCGTGGCCATTCGAAACTTGGGGCATGGATATCGTAGGTCCTATTTTCCCACCATCGGTTAAAGGGGACCGCTTCATTTTGGCAATCATCGACTACTTCTCAAAATGGGCAGAAGCAGTTCCACTTAGAGAAGTGAAGACGAGTGAGGTCATTAAGTTTATTAAACACCATGTCATATATCGGTACGGTGTTCCAAGATGAATAGTACATGATAATGGTCCTCAATTCGTCAGTAACGCATTCATCAAGTTTTGCGGCAAATTCGGGATTAAGGATGTTTCATCAACCGCTTATAATCCCACAGCTAACGGATTGGCCAAAGCTTTTAACAAGACCATCATCAAAATCTTGGCAAAGTTGGTGAAAACCAATAAACGAGATTGGGACGACAAACTTGGCGAAGCTTTATGGGCTTATCGCACAATTGTCCGTACACCTACCGGAGCAACTCCATATGCCTTAACATATGGATGTGAAGCTGTTCTCCCATTGGAAATACAGATTCCTTCTCTCCGTATCGCCCTTGCAACGGGAATGACGACGGAAGAACATCATCAGAAACGTCTCGAGGAATTAGAGATGTTAGATGAGAAGCGCTTGGAAGCTCAACAACAGATCGAGTTTTATCAGGCCAGAATTTCTCGGACTTTTGATAAAAGGGTCCGACGACGAAGTTTTAAAGAAGGAGATCTAGTTCTTGCCGTCAGAAGACCTATGATCCTCAACTCTAAGAAGAAAGGAAAATTTGAACCCAAATGGGAAGGACCGTTTGTAATAGAAACAGTCTATTCAAATGGTGCATACCGTCTGGTTACTCAAGACGGTAATAAATTGATGATGCCAATAAATGGGAAGTTCTTGAAAAAGTATTACCCATAATACGTTCAGGATAACCTATGTAATACGGAAAGTTCCTAGAGAGTCCTATGCAGGATATTTCGGGATAATCCGTTATCAGTTGATTATCATGAATAAAAAAAAATGATGATCATATGAATAAGATGTTTTTACTAATATCGTTGAGATGAGATTTAATGACAGTTAATCTTTCCTCACGAAACCTTGTAACACAATTATGAAAAGGGAGTCTCGACGACTTGTAATCCCACGCCATGAAACCCCCACCGTCCAGATCAACCAAAGGTCATCGGTCGGTTGAATTCTTATGCTTAAAATCAAAATTGTTCACTGAGTAATTCGTACAAATCAACAAATGCATTGTTATTTGTACCCTACTCTTATTCCTCTTTTGGTCAAACCTTCCTACAGTTAGGACCAAAGCCAAAATCCCCTCTCGATTCATTCCATGAACGAGAGGTCCACAAATCGAGTGATTAAACCTTTAAATAGTTAGGATCATCTCAAAACCCCTACTTGGTCAAACCTTCTTACAGTCAGGACCAAAGCCAAAATCCCCTCTCGATTCATTCCATGAACGAGAGGTCCACGAACTGAATAATCAAACCTTATGACAGTTAGGGTTATTCAAACCAATTCGGATTCTTTAAGTGGAGATCCCACTTTGAGTTTCCTTTGCATCAGGAGATAGAATATAAAATTCTTCTTCTCCGATTCTGGGTTTATCTCTACCAACAAACAAGAGACCAGGAGATAGAATATAAAATTCTTCCTCTCCGATTTTGGGTTTATCTCTACCAACAAACAAGAGACCAGGAGTTGGGATATGAAATTATCCCCCTCCATTTCTGGGTTTATCTCTACCAACAAACAAGAGACAAGGAAATGGAATACGAAATTATTCCTTTCCAATTCTGGGTTTTTTTCTCTACCAACAAACAAGAGACTCTGAACTAGAATATCCAAGTTCTTTCTTCACAAGCTTAGATTCGTTTTCATACAAAGAGAACGTAATCCATCCACATTTTAAAATCCGTGTCACATACACATGGGGGATGTTATCTCTATCCCTTATTAGAGATAAGCCTACATCTAACACATGTAGCCTACACATTCAATGTTGTAGTTTAAAGTCTAAAAGAGTTTAAGTCTTTTAGCCCAACGTTATATGTGAAACGGACTTAGATAATTCACATACTAGCCCGATTCAAACGGTGTCGGTAAAGGCATATCAAATCCGTTGATGGCTGAGGATTTGCCAAAAATCCTATAAGCATTGTGGTTATTTATTCTAAACAAGAATGAGTAATCATAATGAAATCTTAATAAGCAAAATGATTCAATATATATTGACCAAGAGTGTTCAAAGGAAGCTACAAAGATATATGCTCTCTAATTACAAAAGTTTATATTGACTAATTTGATTTTCAAGTTTTGACAGCTCTAATGCATAAGTCTGTTCAAGTTCAGCTGTCAATTTAATCTTGAAAGCTTCTTCATCAACACTTTGAAGCGCAGCAACCTCTTGTTCCTTATCAGCAATTACTTTATCTTGAAGGTTTAGTTGCTGCAACAGGTCTTCCTCAATATGAACTTCTCGCGCCAACTCGGACTCCAAGACATCATAAGCATCTTTGGCCATTGCAAGTTCCTCCTCTAGGCGAGCTATTTCCGCTCGGCTCGATTCTAAATCCCGGCGTAGATTGACCTTAGCTTGCGTTCTTTTTTCAATGATCACTCTAAGCTGGTGACTATGGGCTCTTAACTTTTGGAGTTCAGAGTTGGCCATTTTCTGGGAGTCACGCCAAGCTTGCAACCTGGATTCCATGTGAGAAGCGATATAGAAGGGTATGCTTTTAGCACGAAGAGCTTGTAGAAGTTCAATATGTCGCTTCAAATCAACCAAATAAGCATTGATCGAATCGGCTAACTCATTATACCCTTCCTCTCTGAATCCTGATATAAAACGCTCGAGAGATTTTTTATAACCCTCAAAGTGCGATCCTTTGAAGAGAATACGATCGACCATAGAGTTCAGAAAGGGGATGAAGCCCTGGAGATTGGAACAGATGACAGCCTTGTTCGGATCGTCGTCGACCAATAACGCTTGTATTTGATTCGATAATGATGAAGGAACTGCGATGAGGGCAAATAAGTCAGTACAGAACATATGAATGCATACAAGACAACAGGATGAAACATACCAAGTTCGACAGAAGAGCCTTCAATACGACTTGGTTTACCCAAGGATGGTAGTCCGGATTCCTGAACAACCAAGGTTGGTTCAAGAACGGTAGCTGTCGACGCACCCGTTATATCAGATGGTTTTTCAACTAAAGCCTCAGAAAATGACGGGTCCAAACTAAGAGGCTCCTTAGGAGGGGATTCTACAAACAAAAAGATTACGATGATCATAATGGAATAATAATTCGAGATTTGAAATTAGCTATGGGTAAAACTTACCAACTCTGGGCACAACATCAGCCGACGTACCAACTTCTTCAGTTGGTCTTGCTTTTGTTGCGACTGGACTAATCTGGGGAGTGACGGTGACTTCTATCATCATGGGGTCCATAGGAGTACGAGGTTGAGATTCAAGAACTAATGATTGCAAATCAACTTCAGTTCCTGTCCATGGCACGAGCTCACGACCCTCTGGCTGATCAGTCGTTCCAGTGATTGTAGTTGTATCAGCTTCGACGGCTGGTCCTATAATTCAAACATTTATACGATTAATCAAGTTAGAAAATGTAAGGTGAGAAGTTTACAGAATAGAAGCCTTACTCTCAGAAGGACCTGCTTCTGTTAAATCAGCGCCAATCGTTGATTCTGTGGCCGCACCAGTGTCTTTCCCGAACAACAAATCGGAAATTTCTTGATGATCGCCCTCTGAAATATCGATACGGTAATCGAAATCAGTGAAGTCGTCGATTTTAGGAGTATGGGCGATTCCTCCTTCTGCTGGTTCGCTCGTTACGATATCTACAGGAAGTACATGGAGTTGTAAATAACTTATGAATTCAGGCGAATTTGCTCAAGATGAAGGTTAATTTTACCTTTGTCCGTCGGGACAATTTCAGCAGCTTCGCTACTTGTGCCAACTTCTTTTAGTTTAGCTAAAAGAATAGAAAGCACACAGGTCATTAGAGGAGGCACACGGTCCGACTCATTCATTTCTCGGATTTCTCTTCCCAGAGGAGAAAGATCAGTACCTGTGTCCGTAGCTGAGGGATCCATTTCAGGAGGTAGTGGAATACCAGCTGGTCCTTCTTTCAAAGCATCCTGCATCTGTTGGACATAGCTGGTCTCTTCGGTCTCCATACCTCCAGGAGAAGCAGCATCAACTCGCAGTTCTCCTTCTTCTCGACTCCCTACATAAGTTGAACATAAAATGAGTTTGAGTATATAAATAGATGTAAGAAAAAAAAAATATAGTTACCTTGCTCATCTGAAGAAGCACTATGATCAGACATCTCCTCTACTGCCGGAAGAGAGACACGCGGTTTGGAAACAGATTTCTTCTGTCTCTTCGATGAACGCGTTTCACCCCTAACTCCAGATTCTTCATGGCGATGCTTAGTGCGTAATTCAGCCCTGGGAGAGACTTGGGTTTGAGTTTGAGTGGAAGGTCGTGATCTTTGTCGACGAGCAAGAGGCACTTCATCTTCTTCATCCTCTTCATCCCCGCTGAGGACTTCCACTGTCATCTTATTTGGATAAGTCATAACGACTCTTTCTTTCCTTTTTCTCGGAGCATCCGTTGGTTGAGCAGACGCAGCAGATGGACGCACAAGTCCCCTCTCAAAGAAAGAATCGGGAAGACCAGCTCTTTCATCGGAACTTGAGCCAGTCTCACCCGCCTCTTCAGAAGTCTCCGTCTCCTCGGAGTCGAATTCTTCTTCACTACCAGCCGAGTGAGCCGGTTCTTTTCCCTTCTTCGACGATTCGGCAGCCTCTTTCTTTTGAGGTAAAGGCATAATATCACGCGTCATTCTGCTTGAACGCCGTGGAGCTGTCTCTTCTGGCTCAGGCATGCTTCGGTATTGGGTGACAATATTGGCGGCCATTAGCCACTTGCAATATAAAAAGGTCATACGCAGAGGCGGCGATTCTAAAGGGAGGTCGAACTCAGCGCCTGTACAGCCAGCAATACTCCAAAACCAGGCTCTCGCGCCATCAATGAGTCCTCCTCGGAAGCTTAAGTGACGATTCGGGTTGCCGACATATATCTGGTCGTAGCCGAATTGACGAGCAAATCGACATGGGAGATATGGTTCGATAAGACAAATGTCTCTTACCCGAAATAACAAGTAACCGGGTCGAATATTCATTAACCATCTGAAGCATCCAACATCCAAAGTAGTGCGATTTTGTCTTGGATCTTCGGTATCCGCTAAAGTGGTATTGTAGGTGCCAGAGAACCAAGGGAAGCAGGGGAAGAATTCCCAACACTTATGGATTTTGAACTGCCTTGATATGTCCGGCTCTCGATGTTTAATCCACTTACAAGCCTCAAGATTCTGTAACAGAGGACGATGAGGATCTACCACCCTAGGAGCTTCCATTAAATCTGGCCGGTGAAGTACTAACCAGGCCATTAGATAAGTATATGGCAACTCCAGTTTCGGAACTGATAGGCTGGCGGAGGGTTTCTTTTTCTCCTGAGTGAACACAGTGATTAACTGCCGTAATCCACTGTGAATGACAGCCACCATAGCAGGAAGCAAGGACAATTTGCGACCTGTAGCTAACTGGATGGCTGGATATAATACTTCCATCGGCATCACATCAGAAGACTGGTGGGGAACTACGCACCTCTTTAGCCACAAGGCTAGAAAACCAGCCAGCAGAGCATTAGAGCTAATCGGAACACTGGCCTGCCACAGATAAGAACGGAATTTTGTCCCATACGGAAACCCATCTTCTGAATGAGAGGTATAAGTCTGGGCGTTTGTTTTCTCCAACAGCCGATTAATTTCATCTGTGCTCATAGGAGACAGCCCGCATACATCTCTCGAGCGGTCTTCCAAATTCTTGAATAGATAATCGGCGAATTGTTTTAAGCTGACTTGAGGTGACTTCCTTCTAGCTTTAGTGTCCATCTCAGCCGTAGCTATGTGATAATGGCAAGTCAATTCCCATAGAACGTCATGAGTCACAGACGACCGATCCTTTATCTTATTCAGTTGATTGGTAGTCGGGAAGAACTCTTGATATGGGACGTCACCTATTGGTAAACCAGACACCTGCATCATTTCATGCAGTGGTAGTCCGAGCTCCCCATTCTGGGTAAAGAATGTATTAGTGTCCGGGTTGTAAATCTCGAACAAACAGAGAAAATGACCCACACTAATCTGCAGACCGCTCATGGTAGCACGAATTGGGATCGCCAACCCCAAATCGTTTAACTCTCGCTCCTAACGTTTCAATGCATAGCGAGTCATTCTGGTCCACCACCATTTCTCTCCGAAATAATGTACCCATCCATAACATCGGAAACTCTCTCGGGGTAATACTTTACCCGCTACCGCTAACCGATTCTTCACGGTATTAGCTTGCACTGTCTTTTCGTTATGAGGTATATTATCTTGTCCTAAAACACCTGGATGAAGCCCTCGTATCGAAGCTCTCTCACTTGAACCTAGGGTGACTTCCTTCCCTATAAAACCACAATGAATGCTTTCGTGGTTTTCGGTCAATCTCCAGAACATCTCGCGGTTAACTGACAAATTCCTGAATTTCAGTAGTGAGTGATCCCGAGGAATCAAAGGCAAATATAAGAATGATGACCCGCTTTGATGTAACCATTGTGCGGGCTTGCAGAATGCGATCTCCGGATCCTTCATCGAATCGCCAAACAAGAAATCTGGTTTCCTTATATACTTATTATCATCCCGTTCTGAAATCAGAGGAGTGTCGGTGATTATCCGTCGCAGAATACGGCAACTACCTCGCTGGATCAATTCCCGGGCTCCTTCACTATAATCCGGTTTAAATTGGGGAGCAGACGCTATTAATGGCAATCCCTCATAAAGAGAATGAGTAATATTACTCCGACCCGTAACCGCATCAGCAGGAAGGGCAGTAGGAGGAAAGTGGACTGAAAAAAAAATACATATAAATGGTGTAAGAACAGTCATGAAGATTATAGAGAAAGCGGTATATCTTACTCTATAAGATATAGTCGTTATTTCATGACAGGTGTGACGATTTGTCATTTCCCACACGTATAAAGGAGATATGCGTCGTTATACACGGACATTATAACGGCATATCAAAGCCTTTCAATACATGTAGGATGATATGAAATCGCCCCTGTATGTTCTGAAGTGTGTTTTGTCTAAGCAAAACGAGCACTTTTAAGCGTCGATCCCCTCAAAGGAGGATGCCGGCTCTTCTCGAATGTATCTCAAAGGATACAAACGAGGATCTGCATACAAACACAGGCATATATATATGAAATTGATGAAATGCAGTATTTAAAATGGTGAAAAGATGAAAAAGATATACCCCCATGCGAGGCGGCAACAGGGACAGCCTCCTCAGGAGACTGAGCAGTCGAACGGCTTCGGGAACCTCGGGATTTACGTGGCGACATAGTGATTATGTGATCTACAATGAAATACGAGAGGAAAATTAGGGTTTTGAGTATGCAATCGACAAAAAATAGAGCCAGTAAAACCGAGACAGTGCATGCATGTTCACGGTTCAATAGAATAAAAGTTTGAAAGAAGAGGAGACGAACAGACCTTTGACATCCGAAGCAAATCTCCCCAAATTGAAGCCCCACACAAATCAGAAACGAAGAGAAGAAGAAGAGATGAAGAACTGGTCAAAAATCGCTGGAAAAACACCCAAGAAATCGCCGAAAATCGTCCAGAAAATCGCCCAGAAACCCTAAAAAAATCCTAAGTCCCGATTTTATACCCCCTGTCTCGCTCAGCGCGACAGCAAATGC